>VUQI01020215.1:0-28156 GCA_015106735.1 Paratilapia polleni | reverse complement strand
TTAAATTTTTTAATTTATTTTTTTTTTTTTTTTTTTAATCATAGTTTCTCACATCCTGATGACTGAGTCTGGTTAGATTTATTCATGGAAAGTACTAAAATTAACTGGCCTGAGTATGATTATTTTGCTGTATTTTGAATGTCTTGATTATCCTCTTAATGTCCACCAGGTCACAGTTGAGTCATGTAGCGTTAGGTGTAGCATTTTTGTTAATGTCCAGCTGTTTTTATAGCATTTTAACCTATTTGGAAAACCTAAATATAAAAGCTTTTAACAAAGTACTATAAGGCCAAAATGAATATGAAGAGATTTAATTTGAAAAGGTAACATTTTCTAATGTTGGAAAACTTGCCATTTTTAGCACTTGACTAAAACAAAACTTAACCAAAACTCTACCCTAATCCTAGATGGTTACCCAGTGACCAGGTGAGTGTTAAGTTAAGTTAAAACCTTTGGGAAAGAAAAAGCTGCACAATCCAAATGGTATAAACTATTTTAATATGCCAGTTACTTTTTACAATTACTTCTTACTTTCCATGGCAAAACGGTAGTTTTCTTACTTTTCTATCACTTACGAGGACACATACTTGTTGAATCACTGTGCACTACACACTATTTTAATCGTAAGAGCCAAATGAAGAAATTGTTTCCAAGCTTTTAGTCATTCTTAGTTAAGATTTCCTGCTCATCTTTTCCCTCATTCTCCTGTGAGCTTCTGACTACTAAGAGTGGCCCAGTTTTACTCACTCCTTGCCAGACCATCACTGTTGTAGAGAATTTGCATTCTAGCCATCTTCCACAATAACTGTTCCTGTTTCCTTTTTAAGCTCATTTATTGTTTCACAAATACCACAGTAACTTTAAGTTAAAGAATTTTGTTTTTGGTTTTTTTTTCTGCATCCTGACATACTACATTTAACGGAGAGTTACAGTACAGCACTGCACAATGAGTCAGCTCTTAGCCCTTTGACAGATTTTAGATATCTATTCATTCATCCATCCATCCATTTTCTTATCCCTCCAGGTCTTGGGGGCAGCAGTCTAAGCAGAGATGCCCAGGCCCTCTCTTGGCCACTGTCTCCAGCTCTCCTGGGTATGGAGGTAATCCCAGGAGTGCTGAGAGAAAAATCTCTCCTCCTGGTTGAACATGTACTAAATGTGTCACCTAAAATGCATCCAACAGGCATCCTATTCAGATGCCCAAACCACCTTCACTGGCTGCTTTCTATGCAGAGAAGCAATAGCTCTACTAGCCAATCCTGAATGACTGAGCTTATCATCCTGTTTACAGGGTGAGCCAGACACCCTTAGCTCATTGTTGCTGCTGTGTCTTCTTTCTCCTTCTTTCAGTCACAGTGGGCAATCCACCCTTTCCTGCTGAGAATCGTGGCATCAGTCTTGGAGGTGCCCAGCACTTGGCTGCAAAATGTCCCAGACAGATTTTACATACCAGAAATGTTTACTTTAGAGTCCCCATTTTAGACTCTCATTTACATAATTCTATATAGTTTTAAAATATGATGTCCATAAATGCACATGCTGTCCAGTGAACTGTAGATTATGTTTGGCTCTGCCCTTTTTTGTTGTGTAATCTATTGTGCTGTTTGTGTGTCTTTTGCCTCTTACAATAATGAAAGCCCAGAAGTGTTTAGAAGAATTTACTCTGAATCTTGTGATGCACATAAACTTCATTACAGTCACTAATGCTTTTCCTAATACATTCTTTTTACTCGGGGCTCATCCTTTCTGGTTTTGGCTTCACTGAAATATATGTTAAAAGGAGAAAAAGAATCGAATCAATTTGAACAGATTTTCACCAAGATTTAATTTCAGCACAATTCAGTGAAGATAAAGTTGATGTCAATCAAGTAAGATTGGTCCAACCTCAGAGTATGCATTTGATGGTACTGCAAACTTAGTTATCATGCTATCCAGGGATGAAATTAAATCAAAAACATCTGACATGTTAAACAACATTTTTAACAGATAGCTTAGGTAAAACAAAATAGAACATGTGAAAAGATAATTTCAAAAGTAAATACTGATCTTTTTTTTTTTAGTTCCAGCTTCACAAATGTAACATGACAAAAAAATACATTCAATACAAAGACAATATAGATTTGTGCCTTAAATGCTTTATACTACTATATTTACTACTACTATTTATACCAGTACAAGAGGCAAATACTGACAAATGTTAGTGAAAATGTATAGAAAATGATGTAAAGATATCTAGAAGTCATGTAAAAAGTCTTCTGGTTTCACTGCAACAAAGACAACATGTGTGTGTCTGATGAAGAAAGTTGGACTAAACTCAAAAATGCACATCAGTTATTGAAGGAGGAAGGCAGTTTGAGGATTTTGCTGTGTAAACATCATATGTGCTGTATATTTAATGAAGATTTGGGGCAAGCTGATACTGTCAGAGAGGAATGTAATAATTTTAAGAACCTTAAATGAGCTCTGCATAACCTCAGGAAATCAGTTTTCAATAATGACATAGGTTTTAAGTGACCAGCAGTCTTATTCATGTTTCCGCACAGCTTGTGTTAATTATAAGTGTGTGCGAGCTTGCATTGGCCAAAATATTCAATTCAATTCAATTTTATTTATATACCGCCAATTCAGAACAACTGTCATCTCAAGGTGCTTCATATTTTAAGCTACAGACCCTACAATATTAGACAGAAACCCCAACAATCCGACGACCCCTTATGAGCCAGCACTTGGCGATGGTGGAAAAACTTCCTTTTAAAAGGAAGAAACCTCTGGCAAAACCAGGCTCAGGGAGGGGCAGCCATCTGCCGCAACCACTGGGGGGTGAAGGGAAAAGAAGAGAGCAGAGGGAGAAAAGACACACACACAAAAAAAAAAAACACTTTTGGAGAGGGAGGCAGAGTTTAGTAATTACTAATGATTAAATGCAATAGTGGTGTATGAACACATGGAGAGTGAAGAGAGGTGAGTGAAAAAGAAACGCTTAGTGCATCATGGGAAGCCCCCAGCAACATAGGCCTATTGCAGCATAACTAAGGGATGGTTCAGGGTCACCTGATCCAACCCTAACTATGAGCTTTGTCAAAAAGGAAAGTTAAAAGTAGAGTGAGTGTCTGCCTCCCGAATCCTAGCTGGGAGCTGGTTGCTCAGGAGAGGAGCCTGACAGCTGAAGGCTCTGCCTCCCATTCTACTTTTAGAAACTCTAGAAACCACAAGTAAACCTGCAGTCTGAGAGCAAAGTGCTCTATTAGGATAGTATGGTACTATGAGATCTTTAAGATATGATGGGGCCTGATTTTTTCAAGACCTTGTATGTGAGGAGAAGGATTTTAAATTCAATTCTAGATTTAACAGGGAGCCAATGAAGAGAAGCTAATATGGGAAAAATATGATCTCTCTTTCTCCCTATCAGTACTCTCGCTGCAGCATTCTGGATTAACTGAAGGCTTTTCAGGGAGCTTTTAGCTATTATGATAATAATGAATTACAATAGTCCAGCCTAGAAGTAATAAATGCATGAACTAGTTTTTCAGCATCACTCTGAGACAGGATGCCTCTAATTTTAGAGATATTACGCATTATATAATTATAGTGCATAAAATGTTTTTGTCAGGCTATGTTGTACTTTTTATGATAAGTACCCATATTTTAAATGAGCAAAATTGGCGGACTGCCCCTTTAGTTTTATGCTTTTAAAATTATAGGGTTGAATTGGGGTGCATGCAACTTATGAATGGGGCACTGAAGGAGGCGCGATGGAGTTATCAGTGTCTTTGTCTTCACCAAATACTTCAAGTCTTTCTGTTTTTGTTTGTGTGTGTGTGCCATTTATTTGACCTCAAACGCTGACCTCAGGCACTCCTGTTGCTGGTTGCTTCTCAGCTCTGAAGTTTCTTATCCCCAACCCCCCCACTTGGCACGTCTTTCTAGTCATAGGTGATTAGCCGAGCATGCATCTGAAGACCCCCCACACACACACTTCAGGGACTGCTGTGCCATTTAAGGAATGTCACCGCAGCCGCAGGATGATCATGGTCGGGGGTTCACTGATTGTAGGAATTTGGCTTTCACTGCAATTCACTTATTCTCTTGTGCGTTCGTCTTCTTCTACCTTTTTTGCTACAGAACACAAACTCATGTTAGTAACCATGTTGTTCATAGTTACAAAGACTTTCACATTTTTATATAGCTTCCGGGACGATTTTTCCCCTCATTTAAAGTCATTTTAATCACATTCTTGCTCTTATAAGTGAAACAGGTTTTTTGTTACATATAGCCTCTAGAGGCTATATGTTGGCTAATGTTAGCTAAAATATCTACTGCATTACTTGGAGCTTTTATGGTGGCTCAAGTAAATTCTCAGAATTTATTTATTAAAATACATTGCCATTATGTGAAGTGTTCATTTCAGTAAGACTTTATTTTAATTTTTTAAATTTTTTTTTTTTCATGTTTTAGTTCTAGCCTTAAGATAAGAAAAGCTTGACAAAACTTTATAAAACCAGCTACATAAAGTTCAAAGTTTAGAAGCTGCCCAGTGATTCAAGGAAGAAAATAGTATCTGGCACTCTGTTTCTTGAGTGCTGCATGTGTGCGTTTCTGTCCATTTTATTCCATTTTGAACAGTATTACAAACTGCACAGAGATAAAAACCCCAGCTCTGACACAAACATGACCTTGGGCACAGCGACATCCAGACAGTCAGCCTTCTGATTGGTCAGCTGGTGGCACGGCCTACCGCTGAAACCACCAACAGTCGCCCACAGTATGTCTGGGCATCTGTGTGCCTGCTGCATGTGCAAGCAATTTTTGTGTGTGCGCGTGTGTTTGTGTGTGTGCATCTTGGTTGGTACAGAAGAGGCAGAACAGCGATGATGGAATTGCTCATTAGATGTGTGGGAGGAGTGTGTGTGTTCTGTGCGTGTGTTTGCGTGTCAGAAATCAATTCGCCAGTCCAGCCAGCAGCTTTGTGCGACTTCAGCTCCTCATCAGCCCACCTGTGTTTGGTCTGTACGATTTAGCCCCATGTATAAGTGGTCATGTGGCATGTCATGTGGCCACGTCTTGAAGCTACTGAGGGTATTTAACAGCGCCAGTCCGCACTGATGTGTTCAGTCTGATGTTGATGAACACACTCGCAATGCTACAATGTGGATCTATATATCTGTCTTTCTATCCATCAACTCTCCTTGATTATATTTGTTGAGGTAGACATGCATGTTTGTGTATGCATACAGGGTGGGTGGTGGTGGGGATGGGTTAGCGAGGTTACGACCCTGCTTATGACTGCTCAAAAAAGGAGGGGTCTGAGCAAACTCTTCACGTCCTCATTGGCTGACAGAGGCCCTCCTTCCTCCCTTTTAAAAGCCTGCTGTCTTACCTGAGTTACAAAACAGCCACAGCACCTCACCCATCTATTTGTCTGTCATCTGTCTTTCTTCCTTAAATCTACTCATTCATAAAGGGAGGGGGGGAAGGAACCTTCTTGGAACCTCTTTAAGGAACTTTTCAGTAAGTGAGCTTGTTTGTTTTTGCTTGAAAAATGTTGGTCGTGGCATTTAAGACTTTGATATTCAGGGGGGAAAAAGAAAAAAAAAAAGAAATAGGTATGGTGTTTGATTTCGAGGAATCTCCTGTGTGACACGTAGCAGTTTGGAGCATTGATTTCACTCCTCTAGCTGAAGCAGCGTGTGTTTGCAGAGCACACAGCAGCTCATGTCAAGCCATGTAGACCAGCCCCTGCACTGTGCTGCTCTGTGCTGGAAGGGACCGAAGCGGAGTTTGTTTGGGCGCAAGTGTGTTCAGAGTGAAAACGTTAGGTTTGAGACTAAGTAGGTAAAGTTCTTTTATTCTAAAATTACAGATGAACTGTATGTTTTTGGTTTTTGTTTTTTTTTTTAAGACTGGTCTTTTCTGCTTTTTTGCCTCACTGCACTTAATTTAAATTTTTACATTCAGTGTCTTACCACGATTCTATACAGCAAACAGCAGCAGATAGTCTATAGATCAAAAGCAACTAAAAAGACAGCTGCAGTGCTTCAAGCTGTGTGGTCATTTTCCCCTAAACAATATGAGAGAACAAAGTCAGTGCTCTTTCATGTTTTAGATATTAACAACAGGAAGTGTGATTACTGATAGGTGACATCCTCCTGTTTTTCGAATTCCAGAAGTCACAGTAATTTGCATGCTTGTTTCTGCAGCAAAATCTCTGACTGCACATTCGGCCAGCTGATAAATAACTGTTTCATTGCTGATCTAAAGCTGAATGATTCTTTAATCACATAAAAGCTAAATGAGTGTTTGCATTCATGCACAGACTGAACATTAAAATGAACATCTGTAAACGTATGTACTCATTTCTTTAAGAACTTTTTGGTTTCTTTGGCATTTAAATGTTTCTGTATGCGGTTTTATTCAGCATGCCGTCAGGAGTCTCCTTGTACAGATATGTGGCCAAGTTTGAAACCAAAAATAAATTCCAGCAACCTACAAAGTGTCATTTTACACTACATTATGTTAACTGTCGGTGGGAAATACTTAATACATGCTTCTATAAGGTAATGGTTGTAATAACAATCATGTTAACCCAGTTTGACAGGTTAATCCTCTTGGCTGTGGAGAGCGAACCCCATTCTCCATTTCCCTCTCGCCTCATGGCAGACAGTGACATTGAGAGATTAGGTGTAACGGTGTGTGTGATGTGGTTTTTTTAACGGTGACGCAGCCGCTTAATCTCTGTTGGATCAAAATTATTAAGCTTTACTTCACAGAAAGTACAACAGCCTGTCAGTATCAATAAGTTTTTGTGAAAGGTCTCATCCTGTGGGCCAACCTGCATCGGCCAGGTGGTGTCAGGTTGGAGACACTGAACACCCCGGCAGTGTATGTAGCTGAGGTACTTGTTGACTGCAAACACTTCTTCACATTGTGATACAAAGATCCTGTGGCTCAACCACTTCCCTCATTAGAAAATCTTGCTTAACTTGCAAGCCCTTTTTGTATTTTTACCAGCTGCCTTTTAAAAAAGAGTGATCACCGGTGGAAGGTAGCTTTGTCATGTTTTCACTGCCCCGCCTGGGGCCTGTACTATGAAGCCATTTCAGCATACCCAGGGTATCTTTCCATAATCTGGATTCATTAACCCTAATATTGGCATTCAGGATAATCATTCAGTCGAAGCTAGCTTAGCTCAGCTCGCTAAGTTAACCCAGGGTTTCCCCTGCGCGTTCACATGAAAGGGGTGGCGTTGGCAGCATCTGACCAATCACAATTATGGATAAGCCTTCTGGGAGCAAAGCGGATGATTTTACAAAGGAAGATGAAACCATACTGTGGGGAAAATGTGAAGAGGTTAATACAGACTGAAAGCAACACAGCTGCTGCAGACAAAGCAGCAGTGTGTGTGTGTGTGTGTGTGTGTGTGTGTGTGTGTGAGAAGAAAAGTGCTGTAGAGTAATATAGTATTAAAAGTGTGTGCTTTTAGCATTTTGGCCAGTAAGACTGGAAAAGAGCTACCATATTAAGAAAGTTTAGCCTATTTGAAGCTGAAGGAAAGAAAGCTGATAAAAATGCCGACTGTCTAAGTTAACAGACTTATCAATATCACAACTCTATCATTAAGACATGGGAGAATCTGAACAGCCAACAGAAAAGAAATCAAGGAATAAAGTTGTATCTAATAATCTATATTTACTACTGATGCTCATCAGGGAAACACACAGACATCAGACGCTGCTGGAAAAACACACACACAGAGACACACAGAGGTCTGAGGGATCTTCCAGGAATGGTGACACTATTTTCCGGAGAATTGATTGGTCAATGGGCGGTGGTTTTGGGCCTGTCTAATCTGGAACCTAACCTGCTGCGGAGCAGGTTATGTTTGCAGCATAAGTTACCATGGCGATATACCCCTGTAAGAAGTGAACCACCTTCGTAATACAGAAAACCCAGAGTTAACCCTTTAGTTCCCTGAATAAGAAGAAATCCTGCTTCGTAGTACAGCCCTCTGGTCATCATCAGATGGTCGTGGGATAGTTTTTCTTCATAATTTATCGTGCTACTTGTTAAATATTGTACATTTCACTGCATTAATGTTACAATTGTAATATTCCAGATTAGAAATTTACACAAAAATACAGTGAATGGTTTAAAACACAAGACACTTTTAAACAGAGATTAAACTAGGAGGCAATCTCTAAAAAAGCAGTATACCGACTTTATTTGATTCAGTGTAAACAAGCAAAGCCATAATGCTGTCGCAGTGTGCAGTCCTTTATTATCATAGACAAAGGTCACTGAGGCAGAACACAGACATCTTTAAATTTATTTAAAGATTTACCACCCTGTTATTTATCAAACTTTACTACCACTGACAGTCACTTCAATCATTCACCCCGAAGTTGAGACAAGTTTAACTGAGGATCCGCCTACTTTGTGTTGCGAATGGTTATTTCGCCAGTTGTCACTTCTGCCCCTGAACAGGATGTATAACAGGGGTTATGGTATGCGGTGTTACAGATTACACTATCCAATTGTGTATGAAGTTGTTCCACGTAGCACAAAACACAACAAAAACTTGGGTTGTAGTGACGTATAAGTTTGGAATGCACTGGTATACTGTTTATATCTATGGTGTTAAAAAATGCTGCTTAGTAGCTGCTGGTTGTAGCTTCATGTCTGGGATTCAGACATGGGAGCTGCATTAATTTTACTGTCTGTTCCTCAGGATGTAGGGTGAATTGTTCCACAATCAGAAGGTTGGTGGTTCAATACTGAGCTCTTCCAGTCTGCATGTTGAAGTGTCCCTGGGCAAGATCCTGAACCTCAGCTGCCCCCGATTAATCCATCGGTGTATGTAAAGTGTGTGATAGTATAAAGAGCCGTGTGAATGGGTAAATGTGGTTTGTCAAGCTGTTCCTTTAACTTTACATTAAAACATTTGTTCTGTTCAAAGCATTTCAACACATGATCACTGCTGCAAATACTGTGAAACAAAAGAGGATGTCAGAACTGTCCTTTCTCATGGGTTCATCAGTGTCACAGCTCTGGCTGGTTGTGTACTTGTTGCCATAGTTTGTGTTTTAGGACTTGTGTTTTCTTCTAACTCAAAGAGCTCTTTGTGTGCAGAACAAACAGCACTGTAAATCATTTTGCTCTTATTTTCATTTATAAACACGCCGTCTTCATTCAGTGTACTTGACCTCCTCCTTACATAACTTCAGTTTTTATCTGTACTGTTCATCATGAAGTGTGTGTGTGCCCCTGTGTGGTGTGACAGATTTCTTTTCTTTGATGGTAAGGGGCGAAGTTGTGTAAACCCACTCATACATTAACAAGGGGGCCAGTTGAGGGGCTCACGACCTCACGAACATGCTATATCCATGACCTGGTTTCAGGGACTGTTGACTTAACTCTAGTCAGCAATCTTTATGTACATTAGCACTTGGTTGTAATATCTTCCTAAAGATAGAAGAGACACATGTGGCACAATTTTAGCCATTAACACAACTAATTAAGCTTGTGTGAAATAGCAAAGGCAATAAAGTTAACACAAGATTGGCCTTCCTAGTGCTGGTGAAGCTGTGTAACAAGTGCCAAAGTATATATGATATCTTAGGAAGCCCCTCGGTTCCAGGAAATAGTTTCCAGAGTAGTGTGCTCCATTTCCACTGCAAAGGGTTTTTCATTCTAGTGGGAGAAGTTTGTCACCAGGGCTTTCTACAGGATTTGCTTTCTGTCCTGAAGTACTTGGGTTGTTAAAGGTTAAAGATCATAGCTTGGTTTGGGCTAAAAAACACCCTTTCATGTCTAAGCAGAAGTTTGCCTTCACGGCTTTCCGCCAGAAAGGCTCTCTATGTACTGTCTTCAAGGCCAAAAAAGCTGATAAGGCCAGATAATAAAACCACTGGCAGCCCTGTAATCAGTTGCATACTGCAGTTCCTAGAATATTTTAAGAGCAACCACAAAAAGGAAAAGCTGCATAAAATCTGAACAGACATCTGCACATACCCATCTCTGTCACTGAAACGTTTTGTTTTTCCTCTGTTGTTTCAGATCTTTCCTCAGAGGTAGCAAAATCTAGCTGAGGTCATCACATCCTTGTGAAGTCTAAAGCCTGAAAATCATAGAAAGTTAAATTTCTCTGCCTCTGGTCCTGCTGTGTGCACCAGTATGCCAGGCATTGTGGAACGCATGGAACTAAGGAAAGTCTCCACAGTGGATGATGAAGACAGCCTGGAGGAAAACCTCACAGAGTCCATCGACTGCGAGAAGGCCACCATGAGAAGGTCAGCAACCAAGAAGTCTGAGTTTTAATTTCTTTTTTTGGGTAAAGTAGAGTAGAGAGTGGGAGAGTTCAAGCCTCTGGGGACAGCAGTCATAATCTCTCTATATTCCTGCTTTACCATGACCGGTAACTTGCATGAGTTGGGCACATTGGTCATATTGCCAGGTTTCAAACTTTAGTTGGAATGCTGGTTTGATTTAGGGCATCTACTAAGTAATAAATTGGTGGGCTTCTAAGAATAAATGACAGATTGGCATGAAGTGGCACGGTTTAATTTTTTGCATGCTTTACACGTATTTAAGACCCTGACACACACAAATGACCTCAAATAACCAGCGTAACCAGTCCACCTTCTTTTCTTTTGCTTGTACTTACACTTGCAATTAAACATAAAGACTACAGCTGATGGCAGGCAGTTAAAAAACAAAATGAAAGTTAACACAAATTTGAAATTAACCATTATCTATATTTGCATGGGCTAATGTATTTCTTACTCAATCCTAGCAGTCAGTTTATAGATGATAATGAAGAGGGAGAAAGTCCCGTTTCTGTCAAATGGAAAACCGAAGAAGAAATATGAAAATAAAAACTTGATAATAATAGCACAGGAATATGCGGGAGGGCAGATTTTTACGTGTGTCTAACTAAGCTTTTACCAACGACACCAAAGTCTTTTGTGGTTTGCTGCACATTGCCAAATCAGGGTACATGGGATGCTAACACTGATGATTCACAGAATAAATATAAATATTTTATCACTCATCTGAAGTTGGTTGTACCTTAGAGGATTACATATTTCTTTTCCTTTCATTTCTCTCTGGGCAGAGAATGGGGAGAGCTTGTGTGTTTAAGGGCAACTACTTGACAGAAAGTGTAGATTGACGTCAAACAACATAGAGTCCACCTTCTCTTCTGTTGCTTGCACTTAACACTTAAACTTGAACATATAGACTACACCTGATGGCAGGCAGTTAAAAAAACAAAATGTAGCACAGAAGGTTGACATACATTTAAACTGAACCACTAGCTGTGTTTCCATGTGCTAATGTGTATCTTTCTCAATCCTAGCAGTCAATTTATGGATGACAATGACGACGGAGAAAGCCACAGGTGATAATAAAAACTCTATAATAATAGCACAGGACTGTGGGAGGGTGGATTTTTCCATGTGTCTAACAAAGCTTGTACCAGTGGCACCAAAGTCTTCTGTCGTTTGCTGCACACTGCCAGATCAGGGTACATGGGATGCTAACCTTAATGATTCACATAATAAATATAAATAGTTCATTACTCATCTGAAGTTGGTTCTACCTCAGAGGATTACATATTTCTTGTCCTTTGTTTTCTCTCTGGGCAGAGAGTGGTGAGAGTTGACATGTTTGAGAGTTTAAGATTAAATGGCAGAAGGTGTAGATGGGTGTAACCAGCACAGACAGTCCAGCTTCTTTTCTGTTGCTTGCACGTACGCTTGCACTTGAACATAAAGACTACAGCTGATGGCAGGTGGTTAAATCATAAAATGTAGCACAGAAAGTTCATATACATGTGAAATTAATCACTAGCTGTATTTGCATATGCTAATGTATATCGTTCTCAATCCTAGCAGTCAGTTAATAGATGATAATGAAGACGGAGAATTCAGTTCAATTCAATTTTATTTTTATAGCACCATATCACAACAACAGTCGCCTCAAGGCACTTTATATTTTACGGTAAAGACCCTACAATATTAGACAGAAAACCCCAACAGTCAGACGACCCCCTATGAAGCACTTGGCAACAGTAGGAAGGAAAAACTCCCTTTTAACAGGAAGAAACCTCCAGCAGAACCAGGCTCAGGGAGGGGCAGCCATCTGTCGCGACCAGTTGGGGATGAAGGGAAACAGAAGAGAGCAGAGGGAGACAGGACAAAAGACACACTATGGGAGAGAGACAGAGTTTAATAATAACTAATGATTAAATGCAAGTGGTGTATGAACACCACTTAAGGAAGTGGATGAAGAGGAAGTGCTCAGTGTGTCATGGGAAGCCCCCAGCATCCTAGGCCTATTGCAGCATAACTAAGAGATGGTTCAGGGTCAACTGATCCAGCCCTAACTATAAACTCTATCAAAAAGTTTTAAGCCCAATCTTAAAAGTAGAGAGGGTGTCTGTCTCTCGAATCCAAACTGAGAGCTGGTTCCACAGGAGAGGGGCCTGAAAGCTGAAGGCTCTTCCTCCCATTCTACTTTTAAATACCCTAGGAACCACAAGTAAGCCTGCAGTCTGAGAGCGAAGTGCTCTATTGGGATAGTATGGTACTGTGAGGTCTTTAAGATGTGATGGGGCGGCCTGATTTTTCAAGACTTTGTATGTGAGGAGAAGGATTTTAAATTCAATTCTGGAAAGCCACATGTTCCTGTCAAATGGGATACCAAAGAAGAAGTATGATAATAAAAACTCTATAATAATAGCACAGGACTGTGGGAGGGTGGATCTTTCCTTTTCTCTAGCAAATCTTTTACCAACGGCACCACAGTCTTTTGTCGTTTGCTGCACACTGCCAAATCAGGGTACATGGGATGCTAACCTTAATGATTCTTGTAATAAATGTAAATATGTCATCACTCATCTGAACTTGGTTCTGGCCTGAAATATTTCTTGTCCTTTCTTTTCTCGCTGGGCAGAGAGTGGTGAGATTTGGTGTGTTTCTAAGGTAGAAGGTGTAGACTGGTGTAACCAGCATAGGCAGTCCAGCTTCTTTTCTGTTGCTTGCACGTACGCTTGCGCTTACGCATAAAGCCTACCGCTGATGGCAGGTGGTTAAATCCTAAAATGTAGCACAGAAAGTTGATATACATTTGAAGTGAACCACCCACTGTGTTTGCATGTGCTAATGTGTATCTTTCTCAATCTTGACAGTCAATATAATGTGGATGAAAATGAAGACGGAGAAGACGACAGGTTCCTGTCAAATGGGATATCAAAGAAGAAGAAATTGGAGGAATACCATGAAGAATATGTAAGGATTTAGTGACATCAGTGATGTAGCCCTTTTTGGTTCTAAACATAATCTGTTATTGTCCCTTTCATATTCCATTCTGCTCATCATACAATTTGTCATCCTGTCCTCGTAATTCAAGCAGCTACAATGGAGCTTGAAAGTAGAGCGTTCATTAAAAAAGCACATATAGCATATGATGGTGCTTGTAAGTCACTGTGAGAGAAGCCAGGAAGGTAATGAGAAGCAAATCAAAAGTATGCATTATTCACATAAAAACATGAATTTTTTTACTTTGCAAGCGCTGCTGTTTTACTTACTGCTGCATTCAGTCAGTCAGTAGAAATGCATCAATATGCAGCCTCCCCATTCTTTAAATTAGACCACTTGGCAGGCTGCGGTCTCTGAGATGTTTGCAGTTATAAGAAGTCAGAGGAAAATGCGGTTAAAAAAAAAAAAAAAAACATAATAATAGTGCAGGAAAATTGCAGCTTGTATCTGATAAAGCTTTTAACTGTGGTAGCTTTGGTGGCTTGCTGCACATTGCCAGATGTTTAGCTCTCTTTCTTTTTGCAAAGCAGGGTACATGTGATTCTAACATTAAAGATTCCTATAATAAATATAAATATTTCATCACTAATCTGAAGTTGGTTTTACCCCAGAGGATTCACTAATCTCTCGTCTTTTCTTTTCGCTATGGGCAGCACCCCGGCCACACCTCATTCGGCATGTCTGTCTTCAACTTGAGCAACGCCATCATGGGCAGCGGCATCCTGGGCCTGTCCTTTGCCATGGCAAACACTGGCATCGTTCTCTTTACGTAAGTATCCCCGTGGCAGAGCACAAACACCGACAGTCACGACGGGACAAGCAGGTAGTAGCGACGTAAACTACGTTACATTTTTGACACAGAGTAGATGCTAATTTGGTTTGAGATTTTCTTGGAAACACCAAAAAAAAAACCTTTGCTCCAATGTATATACTCTGAAAGATTATGACACTGTTAAGTTTGCCACAGAACCGATTACTATCAGTATCACTTCTCCTGAAAATCCTAAAAAAAAAGGGCTTAAATAACGTGTTTTCGAAGATTTAATTATATGCCAGTTCAAGCTGTCAGATTGTAATTATGGGCTGTCCAGAGTACACAAAAGGTGTCATCCAAACATTTCCTGCTGAGTTACTGGGTGGAGTGGTTGGTGTGTGCCAGTCAAATTATGCCAAATTATGACAACTGTGGTGACAAAAGGCCCTTTTGCTTTCCATTAGAAAAGTTAGTTGACTTACAATGGGAACGATATGTGTTGATGTAAGTTTACCACAGTTACCGTCCCAATTTGGCATGTTAGAATTGTACACCTGAGGCTAAAGGTTACATCACTAGTCAAAGCACTGAACAAATAAAAATGATTTTATGGCTCTTACAGAAATCGATTTTAAAATATGGTCACATACCGCTCGGAATAGGGGGCAGTTCTTCCCCATGGGGACATCTGAGCTTCTGCACCCTGAGCCCCTCAGTTCCCTCAGCTGTCTGTCATGTGCATATGCATTATTGGAATTTGGATGTCTTCCATCATCCAACACCCCTTAATGTCCTCCATGTACCCCTCCCCTCATACCCCTATCCATGCACACAGCTGCAGTGCCACCTTGAAATATTTCAGGGAACTAGAGGAGAAATACTGGAGCAGCAAGTGCAGAGCCCCCACCAGGGCATTAAAATCAGAACAAGTTGACTGCAGGAAGCTGTAAAAGTATGATTTGTCCCTGTTTGTCCAGAATTACCCTGCTGACGTACAGTATGCTACCTGTGGAATGCGGTTAGAAATGTATTGGTGTAGCCATTAGGTGACATAGAACTAGTCATGCTAAAACTATACTAAATTCAGGTTGAAAGTACAGAACGTCCCCTAACATCCTCAAACACACAAACGGCTAATTGACACACACGCCAGAGCAGCTCCAAAATGTCACCACTACTTTGATGTTCCTTCTTTAACAGTAAGGGGCAACTACATCAAAGTTACATGGTTACAGTTTTTCAAACTACTCCACCTTTCTCTCTCTCTCTCTCTCTCTCTCTCTCTCTCTGTGCAGAGTCCTCCTCATCGCTGTGGCCATCCTCTCCTTATACTCTGTACACCTGCTCCTCGTGACCGCTAAAGAAGGAGGTTGGTATTGGTAACAAGGGGTCGCAGGATTAATGGTTACAAGTGTACCATCGCTTTACACAGTGGACAATATTATATTTGTACTAATGGACTCGGGTTGCTGTAGGTCATGGGGAGGAGTATAACACATGAGGAAACACCTGAAGAAGGGGGAGTGGTGCTGCTTTGTTAAGAAGTAGCTTCACAAGCATTTGTAAAAACAAAAAGAAAAGCTGGCATCACATGTCACAGCATCTTCTGTCTTTAAATCTCCACACCCTTCCCAGAGGGTATCTGGGGAAAAAAAAGGAAGTAGTAGTTGTAGCAGGAGAAGTGGAAATTAAGCAAAAAGAACCCTTACAACCCTTATGCTTAGGTTTCTTCTGACTCCTGGGGATAATTATCTGTCATCCTCTTTGTTCTGGCAGGATCCCTCATCTATGAGAAGCTTGGAGAGAGGGCATTTGGCTGGCCTGGAAAAATGGCTGCATTTGGATCAATAATCATGCAAAACATTGGAGGTAGGCCCTAAATGAGTGTGTTTAAATAGAAGTATAAGGGAGGGGGTGAATAACTAGAGCTAGACAGCTGTGTGTGTGTGTGTGTGTGTGTGTGTGTGTGTGTGTGTGTGTGTGTGTGTGCGTGTGTGTGTGTGTGCTTGTAATGTGTATGTATGAAGGAGTATTTGTGGTTTGTGTTGAACTTCATGAATTCCCCTTGTTGTCCTCCTGCAGCTATGTCCAGTTACCTCTTTATAGTGAAGTATGAGTTGCCAGAAGTGATTCGAGCATTCCTGGGCTTAGAAGAAAACTCCGGGTGAGCATGTGTGCTTTTGAAGATGAAACAAACTTTTGTTTGTGTGTCATCTCTTGTGATTTTTATTTATTTATTTTTTGAATTCTGCGCTGCGTTTGCAGTGAATGGTACCTGAACGGAAACTACCTGGTGGTGTTTGTGTCCATCGGAGTCATCCTGCCTTTATCTCTCCTCAAAAATTTGGGTAAGGACACAATTTTACCGTCACATTTATCTTTTCCAACGTTTTCCTTCACTTTATCCACTCGCTCCCGCCTCACACTGACTTCCAAGACGTTCTAATGTTCACTTCCTGCTGCGTCACGCCACATTTGTCAGTGCCACCATGTTCTTGCAGCTGTCCATGTACAGCTCTGTCAGACCAGAAGTACTGTAACACTACTCCAGCCCTTACTCAGCTCCATGAATTAGGAGTTACAGTAACATAACACTGTTATTAAGCCTGTAGTCAGCTCTCCCACCCATATGTAATTTATGAATACAGGGATCATATCTGATCTCAGGCTTATTGACCAGATTAAGTAATTAGAACGATAAAACATAAAGCAGCAAATAGGATAAATGCTGTATGTCAGAACTGAATTTAATAAATGACCTGTTGGAGTTGCATTTGAATTCATGCGTATTAGTTTTAGTTAGTTTTAGTTGCTCAGATCAGATTTTTGTTAGGGGGGGTTAGGGTTACACTCCTGTGAACCATATAGTAGAAAAGGCACCAAAATCAAGTGAAAGTAGGTTTCAGAGTTTTTTGTTTTGTTTTTTTTTTTTAAAAAGGGCAGCAGTCACTTCCTGGCTGTGGCTCAGGAGGTAGAGCGGGTCATCTACTTAATCGGAAGGTTGGTGGTTTGATCCCTGGCTACTCCAACCTGCATGCCAAAGTATCCTGAGCCCCAAGTTGCCCCCGATGCGTTCATCTGAGTGTGAATGTGTGTGAATGTTAGATAAAAAGCACTTAGACATAGAAAAAAGTGCTTGTATGAATGTGTGTGTGTGTGTGTGTGTGTGACTAGGTGAATGAGACATGTAGTATAAAGCGCTTTGAGTGCTCAAATAGAGTAGAAAAGTGCTATATAAGAACCAGTCCATTTACCATCTTTTCGTCTCTAGGTTACCTGGGCTACACCAGTGGTTTTTCCCTTTCCTGCATGGTCTTCTTCCTGGGTGTGGTAAGTTGAGTTTGAACCTGAAAATGTGCTTATAGGACATATTATGGAATATAATAAGTCCGCCGTAATTTAGATGTGTGTATCAAGAGATCAACATGAACTTAAAACATGAAAGTATATGGAGAAAGATGTCACTTTTAATCACAAACCAACTGAGAATTATCAGCTAAATCAAATCCACTGTAGCACTTTGGGGCATGTTAGCATCTTTCAGGTATTAGTTTCTGTGTTACGGTTTGCAACTTTATGCCACGCCCACACATTGTCAAAGCTACTAAAAGTACAAAAGTGGCAACAAAAAGGTCAAAGACCATTTTTGAAGACGCTAAACTGAATTTTAAGACATAATATATGTATAGTGCACAGTATGTTAACCCTCACACCCCAACTGAGCAGTGAAACAACCATCACTGAAGGATTTGTCTCAATCGTATTGGTGTTTTTTCACATTTTCTTGCTAGGCAGCAAGTTATAAAGATGACAGCCTTTCCTTCTGCCTAAACACAGCATTAATGTCTTGGTTCACTCTCGCTGCGCTCATTCGCCTCATCTGGCATCGGGCATCTGTTTCAGTGATAAGTCTTGATAAAGCCACTGCATGCTACCTGCGCCGCACCAAAAAGCAGAGAATGTTAGCCCGTAATTGTTGAACACAGTGGACCATTTAGCAGATGAAGTGCCAGTTATTTCTCTCTGTAGTTGGACGAGGCCAGAACACAGCTAAAAGGAGCTTGCAGTCACCAAGTGGCTAGGATGCTAATGTTCCTCCATGTCTATTAGATGTGTTAATAAGCAACTGTTAGCTGGCATGTTAGCATACGATTACAAGTGACATTACTACCTGGAAGAGCGTTGCCAGACTTTCTGTCGATCTTTTCCAGGTGATTTACAAAAAAACCCAGCTGCCCTGCCCTCTGCCTTTCTTTTACGGCCACTCTACCAATCTCAGCATAAATGGCTCGGACATGCCGGGGCTGCACGCGTCACCAAACAACTCAGCTCTGATGGATTTCTCTCGAGCCGACGTTTCCCCGGCAATCCTCGACAGTCACGACACCCATCACTCCACGGGACTCCACTTTGAACCTCACCCTGATGACGAGGAGATGTGCACGCCTAAATACTTTGTCTTCAACTCACAGGTATGATGGAGGCGACGTTGGGTTACAGGTTAGTTCATTGTGCAGGTGCAGAAAACTTTGCTGGGCTTCACAGTCAAATACAGACTTCCATATTTTTTTCAACTTGGGTGAAAAAAATTGTTCAACGTCACATGCAAACACACCTTCTTTTTTTTTTTCCAAGTGTTACTGTTTTTTTGAAATGCAGAACTGTTGGGGTTTATCGTGTACTCACGTCCACAAATATTCCCCATTGATCAGCTCACGACATTAACAGACACTCCCAAGACTTTAAAAGAACAAAGTTAAAGATAATCTTGTTGCTGTGGTAAACTCTTGAAAACACAAGAGTGCACAATATAACATGAGACTGTAGTGGTGAGAACAGAAGCAGAATGCCAAGTATTTGCCAAGACATGTTTGGCCAGGGTGGAGTCTTTCAGGGTGTGTTTTTTGTCTTTGTGAGTGATAAATGATTTTTTTCCCCGTTTGGCCAATATAATCATAAATCAGGATACAGATTTTAAATGTAGCATTATACTGCACGAGACCAAGTCAGTACTCTGTTCCAAATCCCAAAAGCATTTTTTACGAACTACTCTTACAAATTAACCTTCACTTTAAATAGAAAAATGAGACTGATGGAAAGTTGCAGTCAGCCCAGTTATTTGTTTGTCTGTATGTGGTGCTTTGATTGGCGGCAAAGAATGGAAACGTCTTTTGACATCTACAAGTCTCATTTCCCCACTTTTTTGTCCCTCCACAGACCGCATACACTGTGCCCATCTTGGCCTTTGCCTTCGTCTGCCATCCTGAGGTGCTGCCCATCTACAGCGAGCTCAAAGAGTAAGTCCGCTTCTTACTTTTGCAAGAACCGCCATCATCACATCCTAAAACACATTTTTAAATCGTCTTACACTGATCAGTTGCAATCACACCCGTTAAGGGGTAGAATACATCAGGAAGTGAGGGAACAGTTACAGTTGATTGTTAATGTTTTGGAACCAAGAATAATTGACGAGCATAAGAAAGGACGAAGGACAAATTGTGATAGCTGTGTACTGGGCTACACCCAGTATAGTATTGGTGGGTACCTGCCAACAGTGGAAATCTGCCAGTGCTGGTGTTGTTTACATTTATCTGGTTTACACTGCTTCCAGGATGAAAGCATATAAAAGGTATTCACATTTCCAATCAGGATGGTTCAGTGATGCTGCTATTTGGGAGATATTGGACAAAGAAAATCTTTTTTTATCAAAGCAAAGACATGAGCTAATTAGCAAGCTAATGTTACCCAATTAGTTAGCTAAATAAAAATGCTGATTACATGTGAAGTCGGGCATTTTAACGTGTGAGTCTGGTTTTCCATTTGGAGCCGGCCTCAAGAAGCGAAACTGCAGTTTTCAGCACTTCCATGTTGGCTTCATTTTTCAGCTCACAAGGTTTCTGCTTAATGTGGGTTTTATCTTTATCAAAGTAGGAAAAAAAACGAAAAGTTGTTTGTTTGTTTTTTTAGTGATGTTTCTTCTCTAAAAGTCAGTGTGTTTGCTGTCTGCAGTCGCAGCCGGAAAAAGATGCAGAATGTCTCTAACCTGTCCATCCTGGCCATGCTCATTATGTACATGCTGTCGGCGCTCTTTGGCTACCTCACCTTTTACGGTAAGAGCAACAAAACGCACAAGCGCTGAGTGTCAGTTTCAATTTTTGTCTGTCAGGCTTTTGTTTTTACTAGAATACTGCTTGTTTCATTGCTTCAGCTACAAAAATTGTTCACAAACGGCTCTAATTTCCTTTATTCCTTCTGCAACACAGACAATGTGGAGGCAGAGTTACTCCACACCTTCACTAAAGTGTACAAGTTTGACACCATGCTGCTGCTGGTGCGTTTGGCTGTCCTCACTGCCGTCACCCTCACTGTCCCCATCGTGCTTTTCCCTGTAAGTAAAACCTGCATAAACACACAGTCTGTCTCTGTTTTGTCTTCTAGAAGCAGAAAGTGTTACCTTTATGGTAAAATATCATGGATAGAGCTCATTTCTAACCTCTTTCATCTCCCAGCATCATCGAATGAAGTCTCATTTAAGCAGCAGTTTAATTTAATTTACGTCAGAGCACACAAGGACGTTCTTCAGGCACCCTCGCAAACATACACCACCCCTGTGGATGCTGGACATTACTGCCACTCTCTCAGTCTGCTTACAGACTGTGTTTTGTTTTCAATGCAGTCAGTCTTTTTTTGTCATTTTCTCGACGCAGCTGTTTTTTCCAGGCAGTTGGATTAAAAAAGAACACACTGTTCAGTTTGGAGCCCCACTTGTGGCGTCATCTCAAAGCCCAAATACACAGGCCGAGGCTGTAAAAAAAGCCCACACCTCTTAATTACACCAACACACAAGATGTCAGCACGCCAGCACCCATTTTTGTCGCTTTCTCTCAACATGGGGCCAAAAGTCAGCATGTGTGTGATTTCCAGTCACCACAACTTATTGTCTCAGCCACATTCATTCACAAGTGCACATCTCCTCTTCCTTGCCTCTCCATATATGGTCATGGACTAATTTTAGCTTGGCCTTTATCTGACTTCAGGAGAACAAGAATGGCTGCTGGACAGAGGAAGTTTCCTGACCCGTTTTGGCTTCCAGGCACACGCACACATCTAAACTTGGTTTAATGTAGAGACAAGCAGCTAGTTATTCATGAATTATTTCTGAAGTGCTGAAGTTACAGCAGGCTGCCACCAGGAGGCGGCATTGTTAATATTCAGTCACAGGAAAGTGCTGACAGAGAATGATGCAACAGTGGCTGCACCTTGATGGCATGGAAACACACTGCAGCAAAGCACACAAGCGCACACATTTATGCCGACACAAGATCTAAAGTTGAACATTTCTGTGCATCTGCACTCTCTCATGCAGGTAGACTACACACACTCTCACATTTTGTTACGTTTTAGTTGTTTAGATGGCGCTCACGCTCTCACAGTGCCAAGAGCTGCCCCCTCAGTTTGTTTTAGAGGGGATTCCCTTCCACCCACTCAGTCTCTGCAGTGGAAGTTTACAGACTCAGAGTGTACAGTGGAAAAACCCTCACCCTAACCGCTGCCTTAAGGGAGAGAGAGGGGTGGAGCCAGTAAAACGAGACAACGGCAGACCTCTGCCAGGGCTGCACAGTCCTCCAAATGTACAGAGTAGGATCATTTGTGACCCCAGCCATATATTTATACGTGACACTGTGATATTATTATTCATAAAAATGTTTCCTACCATGTCTTGATGCATGCTCAATCATCCAGGTAAGGAATTCCCAGAAAGTTGATGCTGTTCATCTGGAGATAGTCACTTGGATGAGTGATGAACTCTTTCTCCCACTGAAAACGCTACGTCCAGATGAACAGCATCAACCTTCTGGGGCTTCCTACCGTGAATTTGTCGGTTTACTTCCCGTGCAGCTTTTCATTGTTTTTAACAGGAATTGGCCCATTGATGTGACAAGTAGAACGGGATGTTGCGCGAGGCTTTTTCCATACCCACATCATGATGTTTTGTTTTTTTGTTTTTGTTTTTTTTAAAACAGCACGCTTCCTGTAACAACAAAATTGCGGAATGGTAAACTGCGGAATTAACTTTATATATTCATATATTATTTGCTGCACTCTATCACTAAAAGATTGCTAATCATTTAAAGTTATAAAGCCAAGTTAGCTTGCGTCAGACTAGCTTCATTTGTAGCTAAAACTCTCTGTACATGTTGCTTTTTCCCATTTGTCATCTTGAAATGGCAATTTTAATGAAACGTCATAGTGGAAAATCCCATTTGTGAACCTAAGGAAGTGTTGCTAAATGCAGTCCTGAAAGAGAATAAAAATTTTTTGCTAGAGGTAACAACAAGCTCCTGAAAATAGCAGCTTTTGACTCTACTGTTATTTGATGTTATTAGGCTTCCTTTAAATACCATGTAAATCTAATAAATTTAAAACTACAGATATAGGTATTTAATAAAACAATTTATGTTTAATTCCAGTTCTTAAGCAAAATAGTTAATGAAGAAGAAAGTATAATAGACTAATTTTGTGAGCTAATGTTGTATTTCTGTCTTACCTTCTGAGACAATTATCACTCCTTTTGCAGTTACTACATTCTGCTATTAGACCAGTATACTTATAGACATTACAGCCACATTTGAAAATATTGTTCTGTTTAACATTGCATCCCACATGATCAAATCATAAAGACAAATGCCATTGCAGTTAGTCATGAGTATATTGCTAATATGATTCATGGCTAGTCAGTCCAGCAGCCTAATCATTGAGTGAAACATGCTCAGCTGAATCCTTCGAGAGAGGAAACCTGTAAAACTAACAAATAGTGAGAGTTTGAATGAGCAAATTAGGATAAAGAGCAAGGCAGCGACATAGCCTTGGCTAGGAGTTAAGAAACCAATATGCTTATGGCCTTTTTATCTGCCTTGAAGCTGCTACAAATGTCAAGAAAATTCCTTTTGTTAGGGTGTGCTACAGACTGGTTTTGGCCTCAATATAACTGCATTTAAAGATGTGAGTCATAGCCTGCTTTGCATTAGTCAGGTTGGGTGCAGTTCTAGCTGCTGAGAATGTGAATGAAAAGCCTGGGAAAGTAAAGTTGATTTGGGCACTATGTTCGGATTAAAATGTGCATTTGTGCAGAGCCGGGCAGTTTTAATTAACCGACCATAACTATTCCTGCAGTTGCTGTAATGTTGTCGGAAGATTGACGGAAGCTGGATGTATGCAAGGCATCAGATCAAAAGAGCTACTCAGTCACACCAGTGCTTTGCCAAGTTTCCAGCTGACATTTGAGAATCCTCGTGACCTTCATTTTGCAGGGAAATGTGGCAGACCTTCAGCTTGAGGTTAACATTAACTTTGTGCACTTTGTTTGCGACTGTCTTTGACTCCTGTAGAGGATTGTGTGAGAGAAGACAGAGCGTATGTGTGTGGGAGACAAATATCCACACAAATGTTTAGACATGAAAGTGTGTGTATGTGTGTTTGCACGCAGAGCGTGGTGCAATCATGTGATGGATAGATGCTAACAGAGGCCACATCACATAAGGCTTTGCCAAGATCCAGTACATAATGGAAGGGCTTTATGTGGAGTCAAACATGCTCCAGTTCTCAGGCTCCAGCTGGAGATTACAACCACAGCAGAGGGCTGCAAAAGAGCTGATTAACACCTCCAACTCTATAGCTTACTGTCATAAACATGAAAACCTTCTTTGTGTAGCTCTAGCTTACATACTTGTATGTAATGGTGTGTATGCTACAGTTGGTTTCTCTTTACTTCCTCTGCTCCTGCTTTACTAATGAACATGTGACTGTTTACAAATGGGGAATATTTGCAGTTAGCCAGTCCTGCTAAATATATGTCTCATGGGTGATAAATGAAGGCTCATGAATTTCTCAGGAGCCAATGAGTGTGGTCCTGTAAATAGTTATATCATTTTGGTCCAGATGCGCTGAAGCTCATGCCCAAAGGGTAGAGGTCAAACAAGCCTTAGGGGTCTTCTGTTCAACTTGAGCTAAAAGGATGACACCGGTGTCGTGCTGGTGGGGATCAACACCAGCCGGACAGAGATTACACAACCTGAACACCCCAATGTTGTTCTGACTGAAGTACAAAGCAAGTTGTGTGTGTAAACCTCCAGGAGAGCAGGACAGTCTGTGTGTTACTCACACAGTGTGGCTGTTGTCTGTCAGTGCTGCACAGGACCAGTGTTACCACTAGAGAGCTCATGTCTGCATTCATGGCTCTGTGTTTTCTCCACAGTTTATGAATGTGATGAAGCACAGCGGTGAACCTGCGCTTAGTGAAGAAGACATAGTTTGTAAAGCCTCAGTGCTTCTGCACCCAGCAACACTTTCACATGCCTTTCCTGGTGATATTTTTACCTAAGAAGGGTTTTACCCTGCTGCTTGCAGTTTCAGTTCACGCAAGATTAAAGGCAGGACTGTCAAAAACAGTCTCACACTCTTAGCTTTCGGCTTTACAGAGAAAATGAAACAAACACAAAGTGCACATGGTTAAATTTTTTTTTTCTACTACTGTTGTGTATTGGCATTGTGTGCAGAATGATAGGTAAAGGAGTAAAAAGTGTGCAAATGTCACAGGGTGAATTCCAAAGGCTTGGTGCCAGGTAACAGTCAGGTTCTGAATAGCTTGGAGCCTTGGAGTGAAATACTGCATCCAGACTCTAGTTTTCCAAGCAGGCCTAATTATGCTGGTGGGAGTGAAGTGAAGGTATGGGTTTTGGGGCGGTCGCTGTTTTAAAACCATAGGAGAGAGTCGTGACATTTTTTTGGCAGTGAACAGTGAAGCACAGGCGTCATGCTGGTGCCTTCTGACAGTCATGACGGAGGGCACTCTGTTCAATCTGACAGTACAGAAAATCCAGTTAATTAGATTTTTTTTTTTTTTAACACTGCACCATGCTAAGTGAATCTAAATCTTGTGCCCAAGTCAAGCTTGAAAAGCTACAAAGAGGGTATGTGGTGTCCTGCCAGCAGTGGAAAAGGTTGCTCTCTGGTAAAAAGAAGTTGCTTTCTCTGAAACTCAGCTTTGAATCGTACTCTTTATCCAGCGTAGGGCATAGCTGTACTGTCGGCTTTAATGTGGGGTTGGTAAAAAGAGAAGAAAGGCCATGCTGGCAGCAAAAAAAAAAAAAAGTGAAGACACACCCCACCCCCCTGCTAGCGGCCCGCCCTTCTCTCACTACCGGCTGATGCAATCACATGGTTCCATTGCGCTGTGGGAGATAATCCCCAGCCGTTTTGAATGGGCGCTGTTAGCAGGGCTCTTTGTCACCACTTTCCATGAGGTTTACAAGCTGAAGGGGCCTCGGGTTTTACCTGATACCTGCGACCTTTCACCCAGTTGGGGCTTTAACAGTCTGCCCATGGCTCAGCAGCACTAGGCCTATAAGCTGGGATCTCCTGGTTCTTTCTGACTCACACACACACACACACACACACACACAAGCCTTGTAGCTCTTGACACATTTCAGTCAATGGCCAAATGTGGGAATCAGCTTCAGTCACTGGTTGGCAGCCGTGCACACTTGTTAATGATTTGGTTCTTTGACAGAGACAAGAAGAGAGCAGCTACACTCACATGTTTGATTGCACCCCACTGTGAAATCAGCTGAATTTAGTGTTGGAATAGATTGTGCTTCACCAAACCCAAACTGACATCTCTGCATTCACAAGTAAACTAAAAACCCTGATGGTGTCACTTCATTCACTACTTTGTCACTGTTTGTGCTGTTCTAGATCCGCTCCTCCATCACCACGTTGCTGTTCAGCAGGCGAGAGTTCAGCTGGACTCGCCACATGCTGATCGCCGCCTTCATCCTGGCCTTCAACAACATGCTGGTCATCTTTGTCCCCACCATCAGGGACATCTTTGGCTTCATCGGTGAGTCCTGACACTGAAAGTGAACAGAAAGCGACATTCCCTCCGTTTCAAATGAAAGGTATATTGTGAGGAAGACAAATGAACCCGGTGCTTGGACAAATAAGAGCTGATAAAACGGAGAGGGTGCGAGGTAGCAGCTGATTAGCGCCTTCAGATCAGGGGCTGTTTATTAAATAAAGACGTTGGAAGTACAGAGAAGCTTAAAGTGTGGGGTTGTGTCAGCTATGAAGTCGCGTGAGCAGTTTGTGACCACTGGATCTACAACACTCTCAATCAGGTTCTTATCAGGTTCAGGACTGGCAGAAAGAGCATTTTATCCACTCTCCAACTCACCCACTTTTTAATAGCACTCCAGATTGTTAAAGATTTGCCAATAGATGCCCATGCATACATTCTGTTATTCTGTGAATAAAGTTCAGAGATATAGTTTCTGTACTCATAAGGGAAAAAGCAGCTTTGTAAAAGTGATTATTTAGGTCCCTACACCAAACTTAAGAGTAAAAACTTGTAATTGAATAACACTACCTTAAATCAAATTCATTCAATTCCAAAAGCAACATTGATGCATTGTGGGTTCTTTATTATTGACAGGGCTGTAATATATGAGAGCAGATGCAGCTCTGTTGTAGGCATTTTAAAGGCCCATGTCATGTATTTAAATGTCAGCCTTAATGCATTAAAAAGTCTACAACACTACAATTGTCACTCACCATTACCTTTTGAGTGAGAGTTGTATGAGTGCGACATCGCACTGCTTGCTCGTTTTAAGCACAGGAGACTTCATAAATATCTCTCAAGTCTTAAGGATTCCTCCTCATGGTGACTGGCCTGGCTGTTTGTTTTAAATGGTGTCACCTGATTGGCTGATTCCATTTTCCTCTTGGTTTCGTTGCAGGTGCTTCTGCGGCAACAATGCTCATCTTCATCCTACCCGCTGCCTTTTACCTCCGCCTGGTAAAGTCGCTGCCATACCGCTCCCCACAGAAGATTGGGGTAAGTGTGCAGAAACACACAATCACACACTGCTTTCAGCTGCTTTCTCACTGTATCAGCTTTCTCCATTTATTCACCGAGGGGCGGATAAATGTGATCTGTCAGAAAACTCAGCAGATTCCTGCTGTGCCTCTGAACAAGCTGAATCACTTCTTGTTCTCTCTCCCTCTCTCTCTCTCTCTTCAGGCAACCATCTTCCTGATCGTGGGAATCATCTTCATGATCGGCAGCTTGTTACTCATCATTCTTGACTGGATCCACAATCCCCCAGGCTCTGGCGGCCACCACTAAACCGCTTTTTCCTTGTTCTTCAGTTCCCCACATAAAAGTGCGGCCACCCCCACGACCACCCCACAGCAACTCACTGGTTTTCCATGCTCACTGGTTCCCTTCATTTCATCCAACCGTTATAAAACCTCAACGTACAGACATGAGTGCAGCACTGGGTTAACGTATCCTCAGTTTCCTCCCAGAGAGTATCACTGGAGGGAATCTTTTTAGCTTATCTTCTATTTTGTTAATTTTCTTTTCTTTTTTTTTTCAAAACTGGGGGAGGGGGTAACAGTCTCTGGTTTAACATGCCAACATGCCACCAAGACAGCCTGAAATCATCATCATCATCCTGATGATTATTCTTATTTCCAGCTATGAAGAGATAGAACAGATACTCTGCAGCCTGTACTTGAAGCAGATATGCAAACTGTGATATTTTTTTGGAGGGCTGGAACAATGATGCAGGGCCATCAGTCCTCTGTGAACTTGAAGGAGTCTTTTGGACTGTGTCATCATCCATGGAAAAAAAAAGAGGAGCACTTCTAGCAGTATGTTCAGTAGTATTTGTGTACAGAGCTAACACACGCACCAACACATCTAAATATGTACAGCTACATTTTCTTTCCTGAAATTCCTACAATCGATCAAGCAGTTAGCTCTTCTCCAAATGATGGTTAATGAGTCATTTAATTCAGTCTTTTATTTGGGAAATTCAAGATCAATTTGCTGCTGTGCTACACATTAACAATCAGATGATTTGCATAAATTGGCAATATACAGACAGGTTTAGGTGGTTGATTTATGTTAGATAAGCTCCACAATCTCAAGGATCTTCCTCGCCGGTGGTTTTCATTCCGGCTGTGCACATGACGCAAGTATGTGCTTTCAGTATTACTGTCACAGATGGATCTGAACATGCGA
>VUQI01020211.1:0-12035 GCA_015106735.1 Paratilapia polleni | reverse complement strand
CTTCTTGGCAATAAATCTTATACCGTTGGAAAGCCTGTTTATTTCCCTTTAAATGGTGCCACATTTGTAAGGAAAATGCATTTGTGGGCTGAGCAGCAGAGTTGAGTATGTGGGTTGCGCCCATGAAGAACTTGCCAAATCTTCAATGCCAACGACAAACAGCTTATTCTGCTATTGACTCTTGTTTGGTCTTGTTTATTGGATTGGATGATTGAAGTCTGAAGAAACAAGACATATTGGCAATTCAACAGTTTATTAATTTAACAAACAGGGGCCTCAGTAGCATGTGAAAGAACCATACACAGCCACAACAGCCTGGCACTTCCTCCTCATGCTGGTCACCAGGCTTGGTCACACACTGCTGTGGGATGGCATCCCATTCTTCAACCAGCATTCGTCACAAGTCAGCCAATGTGGTTGTGTTGGTCACGTTCCTCCACATGTTCAGGTTCCAGTGTACATGATTTCAATCATCCAATCCAATAAAGGACACCAAACAAGAGTCAATAGCAGAATAAGCTGTTTGGCGTTGGCACTGAAGATTTGGCAAGTTCTTCATGGGCGCAACCCACATACTCAACTCTGCTGCTCAGCTCACAAATGCTTTTTCCTTACAAATGTGGCACCATTTAAAGGGAAATAGACAGGCTTTCCAATGGTATAAGATTTATTGCCAAGAAGCATTGTTACAGTAAAGAAATAATCAACCAAACATACATTTCCTTACTTTTTGTGCTAAGTTTATATATATGATAATAATGCAGGTGACATGAACGCGAATCCCCTTTTTATCCCTAAAATGATAATTTAACACAAAAAGCAAGAGGTTCATGTCACACAGTCATCACAATTCACTGAGGTTGTTGTGAACTCCACTGAGAGTTTTCCAATGACAAAACTGAGGCTATAGAGGACAAAAATCGGACACACACTTTTGCTCAGTTAACGAAACCCTTTAAGTTTTCTGTTCTTCTCACACATAGTGCTTTATGTCTGTTCCCCACTTTTATGTTCCTTAGTTTGTGGTGCCCACAAATCACTACTCTACAGTCTGCACACTACGCAAAGACGAGTACTGCTCATGGATGTAGTTCAGCATGCGATATAAATGATTTGTGATACTTTGCTAATCTTTTTTTTTAAATTGGTTTTAGTCTTATTTCACAATTTACAGAATAAAATGTTTACAATTAAAGAAGGAAAAATTGTGACAAGCTTCCAATCATGCTACGCAAACATTTTAGCCATATCTTACTATGTCAGGATTACTACCACAAAAAGGACAGAACTTTCTCCCCTCAGAGAATTACAAATTTCATTATCTTTACTGAAATTAGCACAAAATACATAATGCCAAAAATGACAATATAAATCAGAAGAGCTCAACATATTTCCTTTTGACCATGAAGCTCACATTTCCAACAGTATGTCGATTAGTGTAATGGAAATGAGAGGTATATAGCATTTTTATTGCTTAAAACTTACATCATCTTGCCATGCAAATACTCTGTTCTCTATGAAAGTAATGTCTGCGCAAAGAAAGTTGATGCCACCCAATATATTAGATTACACTGTGCTGTTGAAATGTGTGCTTCTGAGGTGCCTTTGCAAAAGGTTGATTACTTTGGATATATTTCACATGCCGCTCTGGGCTATTATGGCTTGAGATACAGACCATAGTCAGAACCCTGATGGAGCGTTCCTGAATAGGCAACGTCCCTGGTAAAACCATATAAAGTGATTCAATGCGAACATAAAGAAATGTTAACGATCATCAAAGACCTTTGTGTTGGATGGCTTTCCTTCCAGTTGCTCTCTCTTTCCCATTCTCTGTTGTCCTTTTTATTTCCTTCACACTTTCTGAGAGCATCAAAAACGTGAGCAGGTGCAGACTGCAGAGGAGCATTTTGAAACAATAATAAATCTTGTATTGTCTGACAGAAACATCCCCCAAAAAACAACCACATTGCTGAGAAAAAATATACATAGGTTACAATCGTAGGTTTCCTTATAAATTTCTACTACTGACAGTGATATTTGCTTTGGAGATGCCTGCACATGTCTATGGCATTGCTGTATCATGTGGCAGACAGACATAGTTTCTGACCTCTATATAGCAATGTGCAAGGACCTCAACAGCTGTAAACAACACTGCAATCAGTGTCCCATCTGCTCCCATGTCCCACTTGTGTTGATGCCTTTTTGCCATTTCTTTCACCCTCTGCCAAGTGGCTGCCTCAGGACATCTAACCCAGAGAAAAGAGCTCATTTACCCAAGGAGGAACGAAGCAAACTAGATTTCTGAGTGTGTTTACTGATAGGGAAACTTGGTTGTGACAGCATTCAACACAGTTAAGATGGGTTATAATGTGCAAAAAAACCGACATTACAAAGACAACAGTTCATCAAGATGCAATAAATCACAATATCTTTGGTAATCTACACAAATAACATGAAAAGCACGTGATTAACAAAGATTCTGTGGCTAAACAGAGATCCAGCTAGCTATTACGTGTTGATTCAACCTCCATTAACCCCTATTCACACTAATGATGCTTCACAGGGATTATGTGAAGTGGATGCTTGAGCTACGTAAGCTCCAAAGGTAAGTGGTCTGACTCTTCATTTTTCCAAAAGGCCACAAAAATATTGTGCAAATGTATTTATGCTGCTAAATTCTAAAAGCCTATTGATTATGGGGATATTTGCGTTTTTATATTGGTCACTATATTTTATTTTGTCTCTGAATCAATTACCAATTTCATTGCCACAGAGCCCTGTGGAGCTTTGGATCATTATAAGCCCTACAGAAAAATGTTTCCATAAGTAGATCCCTTTTTGCTTTTATCATGCACAAGAATGAGTATGTAGACAATGTGATTCACAATGTGCAATGAGCCATAAATAGCAGAGAAGAAGAAGATACAGGGCAACATTTAAAAATTTAAAAAAGAGAGATTTCCACATTTGTCATATTTTATTAGTCTTTAATAAGCAACCTAACAACCAGTGAAAAATCAGTTTTTTGGTTTAACTTCTCACCTTGCTGCAGTGATGTAGGGGTGTACTGCAGGATCCAGTGACATCACTGCTCGATGTGGTCACATGTGCAACAAAAGAGAAACTTTTGGCCAGGGAAGGCAATAAGATGCTGCTTTTTAGAAAGATGTTCAGCTACTCTTTAAGAAAACACACGTTGTTTAAGAAAATACACATTTGGTAAGAAATACAGAATGTAAACCTTAAAGTATTTAAATGTTTTCCTACGCAGTTGTTGGCAACATAGCTATTCATCTTACATAAATTACAATAAATAGTATGAGTCATTTTTTCTTATTGACTGTTAGTTCTTTTTGTATTTGTAATGTTAGGATATATTGGTTTAAAAGGACACCTCTATTTTGGACCTTAACTAGTTGTTTTTTTTTAAATTATGTATAATGATGTAGATGATCAAAAATTCACTCTGCCCTTACCAGCTCAATGCAGAGAGGTCACCATGCCTTAATGAATGCACGTTTCTCTCTTCTCCTAATAATTGCCTTATGTTTCTATAATCACAGTATAACATCTTTACAAGCTCTTCATTCAGGGTGGGCAAAGCAAACTTTGTATTCTGCCTGCATAATCCATGTACAAATATGCCTCACACTAGAGCCCCGTGCGTTATGCGATTTGAGTGGGGGTCAAAGCCACTTGTATTCCTTTGGGTGGGATTGTGGAATTGCAGGAGATTTGAGTGGAGCATTATCCCTACATGAGGCCCCTCCAGAACTCCTATCTGTTGTTCCCACTACTCATTTACTTTATCAGTGCACTGCTGTAATATACATTATTCAGACAACCGGGGAATGTCTTTGGGCTCCAAACCACCTGCTAGCTTTTATTAGCTAATTAATGGTGATTTATCAGAGCTGCTAATTTGAGTGGGGCTGCTTGCCTTCAGGAGTCTCAGAACACTGTATGAATTCTGATGGTAATTATGCTTATTTGATGGGCAGTTTGCTAAAACAAAAAGTTCTGTCTTTTCTGCCCCAAAGGGATGAAATTTCTGTTCGTACCAACAATGACCTTGTGTAATTTTTTTTCTGTCTCATTAAGGTCTCACACACAGTTCATTTTAATACTTAAATTCAAAACAGCTTTTTTTTTTCTTTTTTTTTTACCTTTATACCTGTAGATGTCTGTCCTTGGGAAGGTCTTTTTTGATGTCCTTATGTTTCAACTATATTTACTCTTCAAGGACCACAAATTCAACGGAGTTTCACTCAAGATTCTGGACTGGACATTTGGGCATCCTTCAGGAAGAACATCTATATGCCCAATTTATTGTCTGTGTTTAAAAAATACTACCTGGTTTGTAAGCGTTTACAGTGTTCCTATATTTCAATATTTTTTTCACTTTTATTTGTTCTTAATGTAAACATTTAATTAAAAATAAATTTACATTAAAACAATAAAAGTCAAATTGTTCTTAATGAACAATGATACACAATTTGGAATACATGGAGATGACTGAGGTAATGTGGTTTTCAGGGACTTCAAAGGGAAAATAGTTCCTTCCTCTGACTGACAGGTGGTTGTCATTAAACAAGGAATGAACAATGATTTCCCAGCAAAGGTTCTAAAGGATGTACTAATGAATTGTGAAGCAGGAAATTGTCAAAGTTGATTGTTCATGTTAAGCAAAAAGAAATGGCAAAAAAGTTTCTCAGAATATAAGAAAATGCCAAAGCATTTACACTCCTTGCGACAGTGAACTATCAATAAATGTCTTTTGGAAGGTAAAGTTCTTTTCATTGTCAACAAATCCTAGTCATGTGGTGTTTTGTAATCATTTGTAATGTCATTTGTTGTTGTCTTGTAGATAACTTGTTGCATTTTTTTTTGTTGTTGTTGTTGTTGTTGTTAAAAAGCTTGTCACAGTCCTCCGTTAAGACCTCTTCAGTGGTTCCCAAGTGAAAAACCTGTAAATGTAATAAATCAGAGTATGAACTTCACAATTTCTTGAACTCTGTGTTTATAATTCAGAACTGACATAACTACTGACATTTTTGGTGGTTTGCTGTCCTACTTTGTGTTATGGTTAAATAAATAAAAAATCTATTTTTTGTGTCAAATCTTTGTGCAAATTTTGAGATATTTCAAACGGTAAATCATACCTTTGACCTACTGGTGGTGCAAGAAGAAGAGCTGCAGGAAAGCAAAAGTCATAAATACCTTCACCATATTTCATGGCTATCCATCAAATAGTTTGGGTTTTTTTTCAGTTAGGATTATAATGGTAGATTGTGTGACCATCCATTCCATCTTGCTATCACCTCCACTGGAACAAGAGTGCTGCTGTAAAACTGCTGCAAATGCAAAACAATGATACAGACTGTACATTAAATTCATACTTTTGTTGGCAAATATGAACTTAAATAACTGACAATATGGTTCAGTTTTTTTCTTCATAAATGCTTTTTTTAAACACTTAAAGAGCCATAAAATTTAACCTAAACGAGCTCCTCCTTTCTACCAAATGCGCCATCTCACCTCAGATGAGAAACATATGACAATACCTCATCATATCAACAAAGAGCCAATGTGTAAGGCATCAGATGGCCGATTGATGTTTTCTGCCCTCTGCATGGATGTCTTCTGGGAAATACTGTAGACTCTCCCTTTCTCTCAAAGCAGGTTGAATCCCAAAAGGCGTACACAAACACAGAAGTATAAAAGACTATATCAAGTCATTGCCATGAACGCGTAAGGAGAAAAAAAAAAACGTCTGCCAGTGCACATCTTTTCCTAATCTTTTCATCCCAATTCAAATAAAATTCAAAACAGCAGGTAAATGGTAATATCACACAAGCAAGCAATGGTGCCTCCAGCAACATGCTCCATTAAAAGAATTTGCCTTGCAAGTTGCTGCAGCTCTCTCTGCACAAGCGGAACTGTTTGCTCAGAGGGAATTGAACAGGAATTCTGAATACACACTTTAATGTACAACCCTGTTTCCAAACAATTGTGCATGCTGTGTATAATGTCAATAAAAACAGAATGATTTGGAAATCATCAAGAAAACTATATTTAATACACTATATTGAATGCTGAAGCTAAGAAATTTTACTAATTTTAATTTTTCATTCTAATTTTATAAGTTGATGCCAGGAACACATTTTAAAAATCTCCTTTGTTGTGTTTTTCATGTCATACTCAGCCAGATGTTTTCAACGGGTGACAGGTCTTGACTACAGACAGGCCAATTTTGGTCTCTTACTGGGGAGCCGTGCTGTGGTAATATGTGCAGAATGTGGTTAGTTATTGTCTTACTGAAATAAGCAAGGCCAACAATTTTCTTCCGAATATCCAATTCCAGCTGTCACAGGGCAAGGCAGGGTACACCCTGGACAGGTCACCAGTCTATTGCAGAGCTAACATACTGTATAGAAAGACATCCATTCACACTCAAATTCTCACCTACAGCCAATTTAGAATCACCAGTTAACCTAACATGCATGTCTGTGGACTGTGGGAGGAAGCTGGAGTACCCGGAAAGAACCCATTCGGGCACAGGGAGAACATGCAAACTCCACACAGGCAGCCAGTGGATTCCAATGCAGGATCTTCTTGCTGTGAGGCAACAGTGCTAACCACCACACCACTGTGCTGCCCGCATAAGCAAGGCTGTTCCCGTTTCTTTTTTTTTTTTTTTTTAATAAGCAAGGCCGTTTCCTAAATATATTGCTCCAAACCTGTATGGTTCACAGTTGGGCAAGTTACCCATGCCATGAGCAATAATGTGTGCTATGTGTATCCCCATACCATACACACCATCATATCTGCTTGTGTTCGAGCTCTGCTAATAACAAGCCAGATGGTCCCTCTGCTCTTTAACCCCGAGGAGGCGATGTCCATTATTTCAGAAAAGAATAGGACAGTGTTCCACTTCTCTTCAGTCCATCTATAAGGCGAGGTGTTTCTGGATCTCGTGTTTGTTTGTTTTTCTTTGAACGACAGAGTTTTAAATGACATTTGTGGATGCTGCGATGAACTGTGTTCACTAGTGATGGTTTTTCAAAGTCTCCCTGAGCCCATGCAGGGATTTTCTTCACAATAGTGTCTCTGTTTTTAATGCAGTGCATCTTGGGTATCTAAAGATCACAATAATTCAGTATTAGCTTTTTTTTGTTGTCACCAAAAAAGGATTTAAATGTTTCCCAAATTCCTTCATTCTGCTTTTATTTTGATTTTATATAACAAAAAATATGATTACACACTTACAGCCAACAACAACTTGTAAGCCATGGTAGATGTTCATTGTAAAAAGCCCAAAACTCTAGTTGATGATATTCATTTGACATCACTTGGAGAGTCAATTAAAGTACCAGTCAGGATCTCCACATCAAAGGTGTGACAGGTCTATGTAATTCCAGCAATGACCCAGAGAGGTCACAGTATGTGTGTAAGTTTCTGTTTATGTTTGTACACTTTAGGCCTCTAGTAAAAATGGGCTGCATGGGCTTCTCCCTCTGGAGAAGGGAACCTTCTGTATAAAAGCACGCTATTCACAGGGACTTCAGCAATAGCTCCATAATAAGAAAGGGATCAGTCCTTCTCTTCTGCCACAACACACACACAGATGTGCGCACTCAAAACTCGGACTAGGTTTGATGGGGGAAATAGAAATAGGCGCCACTGTGCCCATGAATGCTATCATTTCATTCCTCTACTCTGAATGCTCCAGGGATCTCGGCGAGAGAGTACGAGCAATAAGTTCACTTTGCTGAATTAATGCTGTAATTCTTTATCAGGAAAGCCTTGGCATTACCTTGAACTGGGCTGGTTTTATGCAAAATGGTTTTAAGCCCAGTTTTTTTTAATGATGGTCCTAATTTGTTGGCTCACTTTAAATTATTAATCTCTTTTATATTCAAGTAGTTATTACGTGTCATAACTGTGTATCTATGGGGTGAGATTTAATAGCATCTGCTGGACCTTAGGAAAGGAGCCAGTGCAGAAATGTTATTAAATATTGATAATTAGCTAAATATTTGCCTTGGCACCTGCTTTGAGCCACTGTGCTAATTGGCATGGGAACTGCAGCAGTGGCCACTGAAGGCACACAATGAGATGTTCACAAAGAAACTCAGTGGCACGGGCGAACAAATCAATTAGATACGGAAAAAGAAACTGTGACATCCAGGATATTGAGGTGGCTGCTTCACTTCTGAATTTTATCTCATTTTTATGGGTGTCAGAAAACACCATACTCTCTTCTAATTGTAGGCAAAGATATTTTGTCAAAGGCTTGAGTTACATCTAACCCTCTGTATCAGAGTTCAGTGTATGTTGCCAAATATCGCAAAGCCAATTATTGCATGCTGGTATGTAATTACTCACATTGGTACTCTTCTTAAAAATGAATTAAGTCCTCATGTTGTCAAATTTAAACTGTATTTTACTTGCACATTACATAAAATTTCATATTTTGATATTTTCTAGAAAAAAAATGATAAGCCATAATGCACCGTGTCATGTGATATTGTGTACTTCAAACAACACCTCCATTTTGTAACAACTGAAGTCTGGTCATATTCGAACCAGGAAGGGATTTCAAATTTTGTATTATGATATTATTATTAATTAATTAGCAATAGTATAGTAATATTTTGGTAATAATATGATAACCTGCTAGCAATAAAATGGTAATATCTGTGGATTTGAATTTTTTATATACTGACTTTGAAGTGGTAGTAACCTCATACTAATAAAGTAATATTGGTTGATGCTTTAACATATTGGGATACTATTATCTCATTACAATGCTGGAATTAATCCTACCTTATATCCCCAACATTCTTCTTTGTTTGAAGGTTACAGTATAAATATTATATTTAATGCTGTGGCTTATTACCTGGAAACACCTGTAGTTGTAACTAGGAATCAGGGCTGCAAAAATGGAAAACTGCCTGTTTCTATCGAATTCCATGTTAATAACCTATTAATGTAAACTTCAAGTAATGTGATGATTACCTGGAAACACCTGTAGTAGGTTCTGTGCAAAACCAGGAATCAGGACTGCAAAACTGGCTGTTTCTATCTAATTCCATGTTAATAAGCTATTAAAGTAAACTTCAAATAATGTGATGATTACCTGGGAACGTGTGGTAGTTTATGTGTAATAACCAGTTGCTGGCTACTTATTACCCAGTGACATAAATTTCAGTGTATTACTCAACTAAAACCATTCTTGATACAAGATAATACTTGGTTATTAATTGGATATCACTTTGGTATTTAAGTGGTAACAACTTGCTATTTCCATATTATTACCTTCTTGTTTCCACATTATTACCCCACTATTACCATATTATTACCGAGCTGTAATATAAACTGCAACCAGATAAGAACACGCCAGAATAGAGATGGCAGTCTATGTAAATGTCACACAAAGGGACTGTGTAGAAATGGTGACAATACACACAACAGAAGAGTCAGGGCCATCTATCCATCAGTCAGTCCATCCATCAGACATACCACTGAACCATCTGCCAGCCTCCCCCATCTCTGACTGAACCCCCACAGCCACCAGCCAGGAGGAGGCTCTCTCCCGGGGCCTGATGTGCTAATGTGAACCTTTGTGGTGCTGACCTAAGTGGATAGCTAGTTGTTTTTTTTTAGCTGCATTCTAGCTGGGGTATAATGCTTCGATAGAACAAATTATACTGTTCTAATACATTATAGTTAATCTTGTATTAACAACATATCAACAGATATTTTTTGTCTGTGTGTGTGTGTGCGTATTTACGGTCAAATATGTATTCTTGAGAAAGCAGTCTTCTCACTAAGCGAATGTATTTTTGGGGGGAAAAAAAACACTTGTTTTAACTTTAAAGAAACATGCAATACTGCAGCAGTGCTCTGCATGGCGTTCTCTGCAAAATTCAATTAGACATAATGTTGCACTCCAATCTATTCATTTGAGGCACCCAGTGAGGCAGCCAGTGGGAGTGTATTGATTGGAGTGTGTCATGTGTGGAAGCGAGAGAGGGGTGGCCACAGTTTTTTGCTTAATGGACTGAAATAAAAAAGGCGGGAATGGGCTTTAATTAAAGAACAGTGGCAGGGGCATCTAGTTTCCCCTCCCAGTAGTTACCCGGCACCCTCCCCTGAAGAACACACTCATCCACCCTTGCATTTTCTCATGCAGATGCCCACATGTGCACTCACACAGTCAATGCATTTAAATATACCACAACAAATGTACACACTTGCCCTCTGCCATGCCTGCACACACACACACACACACACACACACTGAGACACACAGGAGGAGGGCAGAGGAGAATGGAGGGGTGATGAAGGAAAGGATGAAAAAAAGAGAGGCAGTGCTGGGCTCCCAGGGTCTCAGCTGCTGCTAGGTTGCTGCCTGCTCCTCGCAATGAGTTGCAACTGTCAGTTTATTTTATCTCAGGCTTTTCATCATCGCACAGAGCTTGGTTGGAGGAAGCCACCTGAGAGTCTTAGGAATTTGTTGGCTACAAGTCATTAGCAAAGACTGCTGAGATGCGCTCGAGCCAGAGATGTGAGCGGGGTACTGCTGTAGACAAGTGTGTCCCCTTAACCCTTGATAAGCTGACTGGCACAGCAGCTTGGCTTTGATAGCTTGATAATTACATGCAGTCTAGATGTTACAGAGCAGGCCACAGAAGCTTAAGTTGGTCATAAGGAAACAAGGAAGGGGAAGATTATGTCACAACATCCACTTCTAGGTTTTGTCTCATTCATCTGCTTCCTGTTATGTTCCTGTCAGTAAACTCTTCTCTCAGGTCTTTTCAGGTCCACCCACTCCCACCTAAACTGCAGTGAATGTACCACTCTGTTTCTGTCACCTGTATACCGAACTAAGCAAAACGCCTTGTGACCTTTTCAACCTGCCTGTCTTGCTGTCCAACACACCTGTCCTCAGAGTTGTTTCAGATGATACACAAACAGGAACATGAAGAGTGTTAAAAAGTAAAATCGAATGAACAGAATAAAGAATAGCTGTTTGCACACTGTAGAAAGTAAAGACAGCAAACAAGGTTGTAAAAATCAGGGAATTCCTTGGCTGGGTAATGGATGTTCTTCACTTGACTGCACAACCATTGTGAGATGGACAAGACTTCAAACAGATAAGCAGGTAAGCAATTACAACTATGCCTTACAACTCTATCTTTGACTGTTCTGCCCAGTGCACCTTATTCCAATGTGTACTGGCAAACTTTGGCTTTAGCTCTAATGTTCATTTTTTGACAGCATGCAGGTATTTTTGTTGCAAGCCTCCCATGCAGGTCAAATTTTATGCAATTAGTCTTTGTATTATTGTACTGTGCAGAACAATATCCACTTGTAGTGATTTCAACAGTATTAAACTATTCATGATCATCTTTAGGAAGTTACAGCACTTGGAAAAGTTTGGGAAAGATCGTGGAATATATTTGAATACAGAAAACGTCCACAGCAACATTAGACGCAACATGTTTTTTTTACCTTTAATCAATGCAATTTTTATTTATTTTTATTTTTTGTATTCTTAAAAAAGTACAGTTGGGATTCTCCGCACAAATTCCAGGCTCTGTATGCGCTCTGTGCCCCAACTACCTCTGATGTAGCTCATAACAACGCCAAAAAAAATGTCTGTGAATGTAAGTGAGCTAGCAATTTAACCAGTGGTAGAAAATTAGATAAGTGGAGGTGGGGGTCCATATCGAATAATTAATAATTACAGCTTTGAACAGTGTTGTTTCAACCAATCTGATCAGATTTGTCCATTGTTCATATTAGTTGATGTCTCTGGAAACGTATCAACGTATCATATCAAAATCTGATGGAGCAAGAAATGAGAAAAGGAGATAAAAACACACATTTATACTTACAGTAAGTATAAAAAAATCATGGTTATTTTCTTAACTCAGCAAACAGCTAATCACTGTGTGAAGTGGGTGGGTTTTTGCATTGTCAACTTAAAATCTTTTTTAAAATGTCATATGGACGCCTTCCAAATAC
>VUQI01020200.1:2430-17744 GCA_015106735.1 Paratilapia polleni | reverse complement strand
CTTATTTTTACACAAAAAAAAAAAAAATTAAAAGGGAGAAAAAAAAAAAAAAAAAAAAAAAATGGCCGCAGGTGTGTATGTGACAGTGTGTGGTCATCTGTGTCCCTGTGCTGGCTCTGTGATGGACTGAAAAGATTATATGGGCCAAATCCAGGCCCCACAACCCCTGACAGCAGCTAGTAGTTTTAAATATATTTAAAAAAAATGATTTTGGACATAATATAAGTGGAAAAAAAGTCTTATTCACGTGAAGTTATAATGTTCTAATATTTGCTTTCTGTTTTTTTTATTTTTAATTATTATTATTTTATATAAAAGTATTATTTTGCACTTTTATTTTAGCAGGGGAACAACACGTTGGGCTTAGTCTCGAAGCTAAGGTGTGGCCTTAGAGCTAAAGTTGGGGCTGGACATTTATAAACCCTGACACAATTTCCATATTTTGCATCTGTACACCACCACAGTAGATTTCAAATGATACAGTCAGGATGTGATTGAAGCACAGGCCTTAATTCAAAGGAAGGGGTTGAATCACAACACTACATAACTATATATTAACTAACTATACGTTATTTAAAATTGACTTGAAATTGAAAATTTGTACTTGATAAACTTGTCTTTATATGCTACATCATAGTATGAGATAAGGCATGTATTAACTATTGTATGCTGCTTATAAGAGTTTAATTGCCTCAGTGTTTGAATGTCCTAATGAGAAGAGAAGTTCAAACTTCAAACTCAGCTCCCCCTCCCCTCTCTCTCTCTCTCATCATTATTCTCTCCATCCCACTGACCCATCTGTCTCCTCTCCCAGACGCTCCCACCACTCCCCCTCTTTTTCTCTCCCCTCTCCCTCTGTCTCTTTCTCTCCCTCCCCTCCTCCCTCACACTGACCCCTTTTGTTCACAGCTATTGGGTTTTGGTGGTGAGGGAGGGCAGAAGAAAGGGTCTGGTCAGCTGTTTCCTCGATATATGTGTGTGTGTCTGGACAGTGTGGGAATGTGTGTGAGAAAAAGTTGCAGACAAAGCTTGCTGAAGGCTCAGAGAGTGTGTGACGACCGGTGAGGACGCTCACACGACGCTGAAGCATCCACAGGATATGTAGCTTGGAGTTTGTGCACCGGAAAGTTTTGTTTTACTTTCTTTTATTTTGGTTGTTTTGGTTTAGTTTTAATTTCTTATTTTTGCCTGAGAAGCAGATCTTCAGGATCTGATCTCTGGAAATCACATTCCAGACAAACATTTTTTTCTGAGAAAGACTTGTTGAGTGAAGAGACTATGCAGCCTTCGTCACAGAGTCACAACCATGACAACTGTGTTCAGACACAATTGTGCGGTGAGTTTCATATCTGAGATGAAATATGTATTTTATCAGACTGTTTTTAGCTGTGTTTTTTTCTCTGGTGTGTTATGCACTAAAGTCTGATCTTGTAAGCAAAGTAGGAAGAAAAAGACTCTTTAGGTTCATCGTTCCTTTACAATGCAAGTTACTTAGCATATTTATTGACATTTACATAGAGAGAAATTTAAGTTATTTATCAAGCAGAAATGCTTCTTAGATATGGGAGTTTGCAGCCTTACCATCTTTTATATCATTGCATATTAAAAATCTTTAAAATTTAGAAAGTTGAGCAGATGAAACAATGAAACTCAGATGAAACTCAGCCAACTCTGAGTTACCTTGTTGTGAAAATCCCTTTAATTGGTGTTCATTCATTCTTTGTATCAATTCTGTAATGCAGTCATGACTAAATGACTCATCTAGTTGGTGTCTATGGTACGTGTCAGCAAGAACTCAGGAAGTGTGCAGTTGCAAATGTTGTTTTTAATAAAAGTTTTTAGTTAATTGATTTTTGACCACATTCCTTGCAGCTCAAGGAATGCTACAAGTGTCACTAACTTAAATAAAATATTAGAGTTCTTTGTTAGAGAAGTGATGCCCTACTTCCCAGAAAAGAGCCCACTATTTGTTTTAAATTTGGCTGTTCACTTCTACTGATTATTGGAAACTCTTCTTCTGCTCTAATAGTTAAATGTGAGTTTGCTGTTGAATTTTGTTACATGCCAATAACCTAGCTATATTAAAGAGTTCTGTGCTTCTCTGAAACTTGAGTGTGATGATAAAAAGGTGACGGTGGTCTCTGCTGTGGCAGGTGGTTGAACTCTCAGAAGCAACTCAAGTTTGGGTGAACATGGCATGAATGACTGTTAATAAGACAGCATCACCAAAATGTCATGAAATTCCAAAATAATAATAATAATAATAATTACAGCAACAGATAAAAACACAAACTTTCTTGCAGGACTGGACTAATATTTTGTTGGTTATAACTGTTCCTCCTCGTAATTTTTATAGGGTTACACAGGGTAAATTTCTAAAATTTTTTCTTTACTCCGATATGTTCATGTAGCATGTGATCTAGTCTAAATACATGTCTGATAAGAGTAATACATGAATGAATGAACAGTTACAGGAGTCGCCTGACTCTGTCTGCATCTCTTTGTGTTGTGTAATGGTTTGCTGGTCAGAGGAACACAAGACTGTGAGAACTGGTGTGAACTGTCTGAAAACCAGACTGCAGTGTGTGTGTGTGTGTGTGTGTGTGTGATCTGCTGGTTACTTTATGGTCTTCTGTCTGACTTGGCCCTGACCTCTGCCTGCTCCCTATGAAAAAAAGTGTGAGAAAAAGCCTGTGTTTCTGTGTGTGTGGTTGATGGGGGTGTTGATGACGGGGGTGGTGGAGCAGGCTTAGGGGGTATTTAAAGGAGGCTGTCTCTAAACAAAGGTAGCCCTGTCTGTCTGTCAGCCTGGTCTCGTCTGGCTCTGTGTGTGTGTCAGACACCCTGACCTCTACATAAGGACCATATCTTTGTCTGTTTTTTTCTTCTCATAACAGAAATTATATGTTATACTGACATTTTAAACAGTTTAGTTATTTAGAACCAGACACTATTTTAATTATAAAGTGCTGCTTTAAGTGTGTCTTTTATTATTTATTGAGTTTTTTTCACATTTAGCCACTAATCTGATGAAGAGGCCCACACAGTACTGAAACACAAAGATGAATAACTGATATATTTAACTATTTATTGGGTACTTGCTGCAGTAGGCTGCGTAACTATAGCTCGATATACTTTAGCTCACTACCAACCCACATCCAAAAAAGGAACAAATGAGCTACATTGCATTGGTTAACATATTTTTATAGTATGATGACTGTTTGAAATTTTTCCATAAAAACTGTTTTTCCAAGGACAAAGTTTTGTATATACGTGCTGTCGCCTCCATTAAAGTAAAGTTATATATTCCACAACAGAATATCAAGCAAACAATTTCACTTGGAAAATGAAGACAATTTACAATATACATATGCTTTGAATTTACATGTGAGATTTCATTATGTCACATTTAAAGATAGTATATTATGCCTGTATTTAATCATTTATCTTAACTTACCTGCAATAGAGTAGTCTTTATCCCTTTGCTTCATGTCAACCATTTTTGTAGATATTTGTAAAATCAAGTTATCAGTTTGTTTTTTTTTATTGATTGAGATGAAGAAATAAATAATTTACAACAGTGTTTTGTCTCTATAAAAGCACTCAGCTATTGAATTATGCATTTGTAATTGCACTGAACAAGACTAAATAGGTGTGATTTTAACTGTATTTGCCTTACTTAGTAAGAGGATGGTTATTATGTTACCTGAGGCAGCTGCACAGGTGAAGAATTCTTTGACCACTTCAGACATGTATTAAAGGGATATTCCAAAAATTTAATGTTCCATTTCTCCAGTTGGAGGCCTTAAGAAGAGATTAGATGGTCCAAATGCAATGCAGCATAGGCAGATATTTGCTGATTTTTAATCCCTTAAACTTGCAACTGGATGAAATATTTTCATCAGACTATCTCTCCCTGCTAGACACACATATGACCGAACCATGTTAATATCACTGTGCCATCATCAGGGTTTTTTTTTTCTCAGGTTTTACAAAGAGCCACAGAGGACATTGTAGAAGAGTTATTTTTTGTTTTGTTTTGTTGTTTTTTTCAGGCTTCTCGAGACTTGGAAACTTACCTCAGTCTTTTTTTGTGTGTCACTGCAGCCCAGCTGGAGTTTGTCCAGATCCTGGTGATCGTAGTGGTCATGATGGTAATGGTGGTGGTCATCACCTGTCTTCTCAACCACTACCGCCTATCGGCACGCTCTCTCCTCTCCAGGCACGCCCCTACGCGCAGGAGACACCTGCCATTGGCCAACGTAAGTCAGAGATATTATTTATACCTTGGCTGCACAAATGTTGTGCACCATTTTCAGGTTTGAACCTGCCGCTGGACTTTGCATCTAGACTATGTTCAGATGTAATTTCCAGTGTGGACTAGTATTTGTATAAAGCTTTTCTAGTTGTACTGACAACTCAAAACATTTCACACTAAAAGCCAAACGCTACCTTTACACATATATTCATTCAGCACTTTAATCTATACTTTAAGTGCTTTATCTGCCTTGCATTCACACCTGCCTCCATTTTAGAATGACCAGTTAACCTAGTGTCTTTGGAGTGTGTGAGGAAGCAGGGGTACCCCGAGGAAACCCAGCCAAGCTCAGGAAGAACATGCAAATGTGATACAGAAAGGCCCAGAAACCACAAGATTCAAACCCATAACCTTTTTACTGTGTGGCAACAATGCTAACCACTCATACCTCAACCTCATTTGTCCATACTACCATTACATACCCCGATTGGAAACTTACATGTGTTTCTGTCAGAGAAAGATGATTTTAATATGTGGAGGAAACAGAGAACAAAAAGTGTACACGGTAGCATATATTAAGTAAAAAAACAAAAACATGGAGAAATAAAAAAAATTTGGATTACAGTCTGTTTAAGTCATCAAATAAAGTTAGTGTCTTGACAAGTGAAATAACTTTCACTATCCAAAAAGGAGTTCTTAATAGAAGTTTAATGCACAATCCAATTTTGCAAGCATAATAAAGTTTTACAGAGACAAAAAAAATATACAGAGAATAAGAAATGAATGCAAATGATAAATAACAGTAAATGATTTACAAAGACGAAAAGATTAAAAAAAAATGACAAAACTACAACAACCCTGATCTTGTTGTTATAGTTACAGTCATTTATCTTTATAAACAGGCTTCTAGCAGGAAATGAGCATTTGTTTCAGACAATTCTGATCAAAGACAGATTCAGAATAAAAGCAGAGTCTGAATGACCTCATGTGATCGCAGTGATTAAACACTGCTGCAGGCTAATGCTAACACACTGACTCATTTCTTCATTAAGGGCCATGGCGGCTTGCCGACGTCTATTTCGAGAAACACATGCACCGACTTACACCTGAGGCTTCCTCAAACATATGACTTCACTAGTGATGCTTGAATCACCTGCCACTGAATCACTATTTGTGTGTGTGTGTGTCTGTGTGTGGCTTCAGTCTCCAAGTAAGATATGAGTAAAGGACGAACTATAAACATGTATACACACACACGCACACACAGACACAGAGCTCCTGATAAGCTCAGGGGAGTCATAGTGTCCTAGTTAATTTGGATTAGCAAACAGACATGGTGACACACATGCAGTCAGACAAGCAGGCAGGAAAACTGTCACCAGAGAGGAAAAAAATTGCACAAAAGTCAGAAAAGTTCCTGCCAGCCTTTTTTAAAGAAGCGAAGAACTGCTTTTGTCATCTCCTCACTACAAGCAGTGACACAGAAGTCATCGAGACACCCTCTAAAAATCAGCACAAGCTCAAAGTATTGTTCAGTCCATTATAGATTCGTGTAGACTCTGGATTTCGATATTTTCAAGTCATACTTGTGTTGGTGAATGTTGTGCTAAACTATATGTGCTTCTAAAAATCAGATTTTAAATGAGGACAGAGAAAGTTTACATGTAGCTCGCTGAATTTGAAAAAATCTTCTTGGTGAAATGGTAAATGGACGGGTACTTATATAGTAATCAAAGCATTTTACACTACATTCACCCACACATCACTTTTATCTACAGTTAAGGGCTTTTTAGCTAACATTCATACACAGATCAACACATCGGGAGCAACTTGGGGTTCAGTATCTTGCCCAAGAATACTTTGACATGCAGACTAGAGGACCCAGGGACTGAACCACTGCCCTTCTGATTAGTAGACAACCCGCTCTACCTCCTGAGCCACAGCCGCCCTAAGCTAAAGGAAAAGGTAGAAAACATATTTTGTACCTTATGACCAAGGTTTAAAAATAAAGAAGCACAGCACATATGGTTAGCTACGCATTTTACATTGTAAATAAGTTATAAAGACAAGCAGACAGTTTATTTATACAAACACTTTTTGTGTAAACTGAGACCTCTAGTGGACAAAAATGTAATCATCCATCCATCCATCCATCCATCCATCCATCCATCCTCTTAACCGCAGAATCATGGGGGTGCTGGAGGCTATCCCAGCTGTCATTGGATGAGAGGAGGGGTACACCCTGCAGGTCACCAGTCTTATTGCAAGGCTAAAGTTTAATCAAACAATAAAAAAATGTAACAGTACTGGGCCCCATGTTCCATAGTTTTCCCACACCATTTAATAAAAGCACACAAAGAATTGTGTTTAAAACTATAAGCATCATATAAAAGCTGCAAGCAATGCAAAAAATGTCTGGAACTACCCATGCCTGGAAAGCAGTGAAAAATAACTGCAGTGGGAAGTCTTTCCACAGCGGAAAACAAGAAATTAACTAATAAATGCCAGGAAATTAGTACCATTCTTCTTTACTAGCAATTTTCTGTCAGTATGTAAAAAAAAAAAAATTACACAACTGTACTGAAATGATTATTGGCAGCACATTCACATAGTACTATTTGTCTGTCTTTACCAGCTTACTTTTATTAAAATTACAATTTTTACAAAGCACATGAATACATTTGTTTTAAATAGTGCTAAATGTGATTTGAGGGCAGCCCAATAGATGAGTGGCTAATGCACAAACCACAAGCAGGGATTCCCCACCTGCTGCATGCAGTCATTCTCCTGCTCTCTTTCTCAATATTTCATTTCTCTCACCTTTTCTAATAAAGATGTAAAATGCAAATAATAAAGAATTTTATATATATTTAAAATATTATGTAAATGGACTTGAATGAAAGTAAAGTTTCTTTGTTTCCTTGCTCACAGGAGGGAAGTCTGTGGTCCTCTGAGGGTACAGGCACAAACGGTGGTCTAAATGAGGTGAGTTCTGCTTCAACCAGTAGTGTTTTTCGAGTTTGATGTAGCACAAAGTTAATTTAAACAAGCATTAGTTAGAGTTGCAGCAGTAATTAAAAATCTCTCCTCACAGCACCAGGTGTATAACACCCACCCCCCGGAGAGAGGTGGCAGCTCATCCTACATACAGCGGGAACCACAGCACGGCCAGTCCCAGCCTCCGCTGCAGTCCCAGCGCTTCCAGCACACATACGCCCCGAGTCGCTTCCAGCCGACATACCCCTACCTGCCCCAGAGCCTCATTGATCTTCCCCCCACCATCTCCCTCTCAGATGGAGAGGAGCCCCCACCATATCAGGGCCCTTGCACCCTGCAGCTCAGAGACCCAGAGCAGCAGATGGAGCTGAACCGTGAGTCGGTCAGAGCTCCGCCCAACCGAACAGTGTTCGACTCCCACCCCCTTGATCCGTCCAACTCCTGTCTGCAGGCCAGGTAACAACAAGCAAGTGTGTGGTCATTTGTTGTGTTTTGGATCACTTCCTTGTTCTCATACTGACTACTTCCTACCTATTTCTTGGATTTTATCAACGATAATGACACAACCCATAAAAGGCCAAATAGCAATGTTTATGAGTCATGGTATTGTTCTTTGTCATAACTTTGTACTAACTGTGACTGGATGTACTGCACGTTAAAAGAGAAATGCAATGGAAGTGGAAAAATAGACTTAAAACTTTGGACAGCCTCTCTTCAAAGCAGACAACAAGCTTATTGATTAATTGTGATGTCAATGATTACGATGCATTACAAGGTTTTGACTGCAGAACTGCTACTAACTGAAAACCTACAACAAACAAGCCATTTTAGCTCCTCTCCCTTTAAGGCCACCCTCCCCTTAGGCCAGCTTTCTTCTGACTGACTGCCCCTCATAAACAGAAGGTTTGAACAGTTCATAGGTGGGGCTTCTGTGTTCACAGTCAGCGCTAGAGATGACCATATTAGGCATTTCCCCCTTCACTGACATCATGCAGAGCTAAGAGTAGAAAAACCTGTCTGAAACCTGAGGCTCGCAGGGATTTCTTGTACATATGCTGACCTCATTATTTGAATTTTTGGCCATGTTTAGTTTTAGCATCCACTAGTGTAGCCATATATGTATAACAGAAAATATATAAAAGCATAATAAGTCCACTTTACCACAGGTATGGATTCTAAATCTGTACCTGGACTTCCTTTTCGTAGAAACAGATTCCCTTTTAATCCCTGCCCCTACACTTTGTGCTTCCCTTTTTGTTCTGCAGCCATCTTTCTTATTTAACCATGTTATTTATTTATTTATCTTGCTCTCAGACTGCAGGCCCCTCCTCCAAGCGTCCACTCAGGCATCAGTGTGTTGGAAGCCCAGGAGGCTTTGTCAAGGCATCAGAAGCAGGGCTCTCGAGTAGAAGGAGCTCCTCCAGCCTACAGTGAAGTGATTGGGCACTACTACCACCCAACATCTGTAACCTCTAGCCACAATAATCGGACTGTGACATCCTCACAAGCACCCCCTTCTTCGCTCATACACGGTCTGCTCCGACCTCCACATCAACAGCAAGGAAGTGTGGACAACAGGAACACAAGGAATACAAAGGAGAAATCCCAGAAGCCCCAGCAGGTGTGACAGTGCTGCTTCCTGCTTCCAGCAAGAAAACCAGGATTATACCCGCTCACCACTGGAGGAAGGGCCAGTGGACAATGAGGAAAAATCACAATGATGGTAAAATCAACTCTGAAGGGTTTAAGAGCTGGTTAGTTTTAGTTATCGCAGGTCAGTTTTCCAGTTTCCCTGCTGGCTTTTCTGGGTAAGATAACCTGGAACTAGATCACTCCTGCAGAGCGCAGTCACAGGAGAACATCTGACACATCCTGGTCTGCAGCTTCCTACTTCATGCCTTCAGATGAACCATTGATGATGTCAGAAAAGAGAGGCAAGAAGATGGAAGGGAAGGAGGTGGCAACCGAGGCCTCCTTCCCTTAACAACTCCTCCTCATCCCTCCTCTATCAGACTGATCTGCGTAATCATCATTCACTATGAAAATTTACTTGTTCTATTTGTTTCTGTTGAACTTTTTCTTTGTCTTTTTCACACGTTCATGAAAATTCCTATCCAAGCAAATGGCGGAATGTTACAATCTTCTTGGTTCTTCCAGTCGTAGGATTTTTTTTTTTTATGTGATAATCCCCCCATTGCTGCTCAAGTTATTTTAGTCCATATTAAAAAATCCACAGTCCACCACTGGCAGCAACTTCTGCACCAGGCTTTAGCCATATCGCTGGGACATTTTAGCACAGTATGATATTTCCAGAAAGAAATTTAGTTGGCGATAGCTTAGTCCACGAGTTGTAGCACAAGGCTAAATGTCCTCAAGCTAAAGGTTCTGCCTTACATTTCCCAAGCGATGCAGAGACTGCCACTGAAATGCTTGTTTAGCTTTTTGATTTTATGTTTTTTTTTTTAAAGAAGGTTTGCACAAAGTTCAAGACTGTTCTCTGCAGAAAAAGAAAAATCCGCAATATGATCGAAAAGAGAGAGAAAGTAGAGAAAGTAGGGGTATTTTTCTATACTTGATGGATTCCTATGAGTAAATGTGTTTTGTTTTGTTCTGTTTGTTTTTTTTTATTTGTTGTCTAGTTTTAGAAAAAAGATACAAACATCAGTAATCTGTTGGGGTGCCAACTTTCACGTTTTGCAACATACATGTTGACATGTATATACGTTACACATGGAGTACATATACACACACATGTATGCAAACATAGAACGAAAAGCACGAATTTAGAGTTATTTATATAATTGCTGAAAAGAATTGCACTATTTTTTAGTATGCGCAGATAGAAAGTTTCAGAGACTTTTATTTTGAAGGAGCTCTGTCTATTGAGGCGTAAAACCAAGAGAGAAGTGAGAACACGGTGATTGAACAGAGGGTCGGACCGTGCGGTGCACAGCAGCTGCCATCACGAACAAAGTAAGGGGAAATTCTGACTTTGGTTCAGTGGACTCGGACTAACCGTTACCGTACCATTGATTTAAAAAAATAAATAAATAATAATCCCTGGTTTATGCAAATGTCCAAATCCCGAGAGCCAGCCACAAGTCAGCATCCAGCCTGTGGGTCCAATCAGAAAGTCTTAACTCTCTCTCATCCTATTGGCCGAATCATTAGCCAATCCCAAAGCTGGCTATTACTACCTCGACCAAACAAACGAAGCACATCAGAGTTTACTCATTTTAATCAGACTTTGTGACATTAAACAAATGTCTGGATTAATCGAGACAGTGTAATGTAACAATAGACTTAAGTAGAGTAGGATGTTTTAGAATTAGTTTTTAATCCTGTTGCATTATTTTATTTGAATGTCAGATATTTTTGTTCATTGGGTGAGAAGAGAGAAAACAAACCAATGACGCCTAACGTCCCCCTTATAGTGCATTACTCAGGAAGGAAGCCAGTCGCCCAACAGGTACTGAATGTCTGATGCTCTGACTGTGCACTGCTTTGGCCACACTTGCACCCAAAAGACCATTTATGTCACATACCTCCAGTTTCTTTGAATATTGAATCTCTCCTGTCTTTTCAACACACATACACAATCTACTCTGTAAGTTTCTCTCTCTTGCAGGCCTCTTCGAGCACTTTACTGCACCAGGAAAGAGACAACAATCTTCTGTCAGCCAGCGCCGGCCTCAGCTCACTGCCAGCCAATAAAACTTAAACACCACGGTAGAAACATTTAGTTCTTTAGATTCAGATTTAGATTATCCCGTCTTTAGAGCTGCACTTTTAAAGGAGATGCAAAGAGTTGTGGACCAAAGCTTTAAACATATACGGCAGGAAAAAAATACCTGAAATCTTTGATTTATCATTCTAAAGTCTGTTCAGTCTCCAATAGTCTCCAGTCGTTTTTGTTATCAAACTTTAAGACATATAAACTTTAAATCATTCTCAAAAGTTTTCTATACAAGCAGCTGAACACGCACTTTGCCTAAAATAATATTCCATAATTAGGAGAATTTATTTTTTAATTACAAAGTACTTTATCAAATAACAAGCAGACATTCGTAGTAAAAATTCTGGCACCATAAAAGAATTGAGGTGTGATATTCTGTCCTTGTGGCATTTGGTCTGTTCCACATTTTTAACGTCTTATTCGGTGGTCGATGTTTAAGCTTTGGAGCAAAACTCTTTGAGCATTGAATGCAGCATGAGGTCGGTTGTTGAAACTAGACACACAGAAGTGTTGAAAAGTGACACGAGTGTTAATAGCAGCTCGTCTTGTGTCATCTCGGTAAGAGTGCAGAATTAATGCAGTTTTTTCTCACTGAGGTATAAAGATTAGAATGTGCTGAAATTTGTAGGTTTTGTGTTTAAAGCTGCTGCTTGATCCAGATAAAGTCAGCGCCCTCTAGTGTCCAGCCTTTATGCAACAGCGCCCTCCGCAGGGACTGAACCAAACGGTAGCCAAAACTCTTGAATTTAAAGGCCAAAAAGAGACATTTTATAATCTCATATGGTATCTTTAATTCTTTTTTGTCTTTTCTTTCCTTCTCTGATGAATCACAGGAGTCTAAGCTGTTTATACAGGACACCAATTTGTGCCACTTGTGTAATCATTACAGAGCCAAGTATCAGTTTTTCAGAAAAATAAGACCCTGGTAAGCTTTGGAAAAGCCCAGAATTTTCTTTAAATTTACCTTTGCATGTTTTGAAGGTATTTTCTGATTCCTTAAAGACTCTTCTAACTGTCATGATAAAAGGAATTAAAGCTGCTGAGCTGGATCCCCAGTGCAATCCTTGCTTAAAGGGGTGGTTTACCCCAAGGTCAAATTTATGCATTTTTTTCCTCTATCCTGTAGTGCTTTCTATCTGTCAGAGTTGTTTTGGTGTGAATTGTCCAGTTTTGGAGATATCAACTGTAGAGATGTTTGCCTACTCTTTAATATAATCTAACTGAATGGCCAAAAAATATATCGGAAAAACTCAGTGTCACGTTCTTTCCAGAAATCATGACCCACTTATTCAAAAGATCCACAAACCTTGTAGTAAGCCATTCCTTCTAGGAACTATTTTCTTCCTACCAAGCTACAGCTTCCAACTGTGTCCATGTACAGAAGAAAGTGACCATGTACCTGTGATGAAAGGCTCTTGCTAGTTATGGTGTAAATGGATGTTAACATCAACGGCGTGCCCCTCAGTTGAGCTGTAATATTAGGTAGCTGCACGGGTGCAAGGGTGTCATTTGGTACAAAGACAATAATTCCTACATAAAACTGCTCACAAAAAGGTTTGTGAATTTTTTGCAAAAGACATGCTGCTGAGTATTTTTGGTGCGTTGAGCACCGTAAAGCGAACCCATTCAGTTCTATTCTGTTAAAGAGAAGGCAGATATTTCTATGTCCAGTAGCTCCAAAAATGAGGGACTCGCACCAAAAAAATCAAAGATGGATAAGTAGTGCTACAGGTCAGAGGAAAATGATGTAAATCTGATATTAGGGTAAACCTTTCTAAATGTTAGATGGATTGTATTTGTCTAGCAATGTTTCTCATTATTTTATCTTCACAATGATGCATTCTCATTTGTCTTGTGTTCTACAGAAAGTTATGGACTTTCAAAAGAGGCTCAACTTGTGAAGCAGGTTACAAATTTCCTATTTTTCATCCAGATGCTTAGAAAAGTCTTTGAGGAAATTCGAAAGATCCTCAAATCAGCAGAGATGGTTTAACGGATGAAAAAGCTGCCTTCAACTCCCGTGAAAAGTAAAGGCAAAAAGTCAGAAAAAAGATTCATCTTTCCACCCTCCTGTCTTCTTTATCTATCTCTCTGAGTCTGTCTCTCTTTTGCTCTCTCTGTTGTTCCTGTGCTGCACTGTATTTATTGTAGAGCACTTAAAGAAGAAAAAAATCATGATATAAAGTAACAAATCTATTGACCCAAAGCAGCTAAAGGAATGATGATTGGATCAATCAAAAAATGAATCACCTTTAACCTTGTAATTAGATTAGGATCCTGGTTTTAATGCAAGTTTAGATAATTTATTGACTTCCTATCCTATAAGCCTTTTTCCCTTTCAAACTTGTGTTTGGAGCAGGGTGTTTTCTAAGTTTTAAAATGGTTTCCTTTCCTGCATCGGAGGGTTTGCAGCGGGTATGAGAAGGCTGGACAGGCTCTGATCACAAATGTTAGTGATAGCAGTTTAGGATAATGTACCCACAGCGTAATTCATGAGAAAGTAGAAAAAAGTGTCTATCATTTCAGAGGAAAACCCGGGCTGGCTGACAATACAAAATAAGACAGGAGGAGGAAGAAGGAAAACTCATTTAGAGGCTGACAAGAAGAACAGATCGCACATTTTTACACAGCTGCTAATACACACACTGTCTACACATGGACGCTGGGATGTTTACATGCAGTATAGTATTTATAGGGCTTTTTTTTTTAACCATTAACACTCCATTCAATTTATTATTTTCAGTTATGTTCAGTTCAGTTCAATTTGATATAAAACCCACATTTTAAACCAATCAGGGCTCAGATCACACATTTTTATTTGTTTTAAGCCATTATGGGGGAAATAAGAGTGTTCAAAAGTTCAAAAGCATATTAGATGAAACAGCAGAGGGACGACTTTTCCCAGAGCACTGTGTGTGTATGTGTGTGTGTGCAATTAATGTACACCCACCTGGCCTGGGAAAGACCTCCAGCTGTCTAGACAAAAACTAAACACACACAAAGGCACACACAGAGCAGACTAAACAAACTAAACTAAGAACCAGACCTTACACACACACACACACTCAAACACATTTTTCTTATTGTGGACCACACAAGATAGCAAAAACATTTATTTCACACACCTGGATTGCCTCTTCCCTCCTTCTCCCTCTTCCTGTCTGAACGAGCTCTTCCTGTTCCCTAGAGATGCCCGCTGTCCAATGACAGAGCTCCTTTCAGACCCGGTCCTCGCTGCCATTGGTTCGGCCGTCTTTGAGTCTCTTTGAAAACGTTCGTCGTTTATTATTGTTGCTATGTCGTACAAGTGTGCCTGCCTGTGCTGAGACGGGCAACATGTGAGTGGCTAATTTGGGCTGTCAATCATCCCAGGCCACGCTGTCTCAGATGATGATGATGATTGGATGATGATGATGATGATGAGATTGTTGTTGTTGTTGGTAATGATGATGAAGATAGATGTTTTTGGTAGTGATGCCGCAAAGATCGTTGCAATACACCTACTATTTGCCTTTTTGATAATATTAGTCATATTTTAACGTAGTGTGCTAAATGTAAGTTTTTTTTTTTATTGTTGTTGTTGTTTTTTATTCACTTGAGAACAAAAAAACTTAACTTCAATTCATGAATTCATATCACGAAAGATTTCTTTTTGTCATTTATTAGCATTGAGAGTGTAAAACTACCTAACACACAAAAACTGCAGATCCCTGGGGAGGACGTGTAAATACAAGAAAATGTACTTCTGCTTTTAAGTGCCCTTTTACTGTTTAAAGTTGTCAGTGTGCAACTGTCTGAAGAGCAAACCAATATGATTAATGTGGGGATCAACGCATCAGATCCCCATCAACATCACCTGAGATCAGCTTATGTTTAAGCTAGCTAAATTTCCCTTTTTTTCAGAACTATTTTGAGCACATTTGTATCCTGCACTTGTAAGTTCAAGTATAAATCTTCATGTTAACACCTAGTCCTCGTAACCCAGCTTACCGGCTAATCATTGCATCTCCTTACTTGGCCCAGCGTCTACATGTGTGCCTTCTGGTGTCCAGCATGATTGGAGACTTACACTTAAAACTCCTTTACTGTTGCCTTTCAACACATAACCTCAGACAGCACAAAATATTAAAATGACACAGCTGCAACGTATGGAAGCTCAGTCACAGCGAGAAAAAAAAAATGGGGGAAAAAATTAAATTTCTAAGCTAAAATGGACAAAATGTCCTTAAAAATGCTAAAAAAAAAAAAAAAAAAAAAAAAAAAAAAAAAAAATAAAAATAAAAAATTTTTAAATTTTTTTTTTCTTTTTTTTTTTATAGCGGA
>VUQI01020197.1:4677-17690 GCA_015106735.1 Paratilapia polleni | reverse complement strand
AATCAGTCTGGAAAGGGTTACAAAGCCATTTCTAAGGCTTTGGGACTCCAGTGAGCCATGGTGAGAGCCATTATCCACAAATGGAGAAAACCTGGAACAGTGGTGAACCTTCCCAAGCCAGCCTACCAAAATTACTCCAAGAGCGCATCAACAACTCATCCAGGAGGTCACAAAAGAACCCAGATCAACATCTAAAGAACTGCAGGCCTCACTTGCCTCAGTTAAGGTCAGTGTTCATGATTCAACAATAAGAAAGAGACTGGGCAAAAATGGCATCCATGGGAGAGTTCCAAGGAGAAAACCACTGCTGAGCAAAAAGAACACAAAGGCTCGTCTCACGTTTGCCAAAAAACATCTTGATGATCCCCAAGACTTCTGGGAAAATATTCTGTGGACTGATGAGACAAAAGTTGAACTTTTTGGAAGGTTTGAGTCCTGAGACACCTGGCATAAAACTAACACAGCATTTCATAAAAAGACCATCATAACAGCCAAACATGGTGGTGGTAGTGTGATGGTCTGGGGTTGCTTTGCTGCTTCAGCACCTGGACAACTCATTGCCAGTTATCGCAAATGATTGATTGCAGTTCTTGCTGCCAAGGGTGGCACAACCAGGTTTAAGGGGCAATTACTTTTTCACAGAGGGCCATGTAGGTTTAGATAGCTTTTTTTCCCTTAATAAATGAAATCATCATTTAAAAATTACATTTTGTATTTATTCAGGTTATCTTTGACTAATATTAATTAGACAAATTCAGAAAGGCCTTTTCTTAAATTTCAAATAGACTGTGTTGCTGAAACAAGTGAATTTTTACCCCAGGGATCAATGTAGCATGGGCATAGGTTTCATTTGAACACTGGGCGGGACATATGAAGGGATAACCACAAAAAAATCAAGTGTTGTATGAGTACCTTTAGGTGTAAAAAAAGAAGCATTGCTGAAGCAAAAAGTCTGTTATGGGAAACTAAGACCAGTATTTTTCTAAATTAGTCCTCTCTTCTTTCATGTTTTACTTGGAAAACTAAAAACTTAATCTATGCGATAGTCTTGTTATAACTTACTTTCTTCTACTTAGTCTCATGGACATGTCTCAGTCATTTTCCCACACTCAGTATTTACATCCAATGCATTTGTAGTTTAAAAAAATAAAGAAAATAAATACATGATTAAAATGGACCCTCCAGCTGGCACATAGCCATATGTAACTATTTTTCCCCCATTTTTTTCTGATATTAAAGCATTTATCATTATTGCAAAAATCAAATTCAATAAAAGTTGCATTTATACATAAATATCCTTACCATAATTATCCCAGCAAAGGATGACAAGATCATAGCCTCTCGCTCTAAGCGATTAGGATACCGGGCACTTCCTAAGCTGCATGTTGCTCCACTGTGTCGGAGAGGAAGGTGAACATGAATTTCAATGGAAATACATAAAGCAGCTTCATGAAACAATGTGAAAGACCTGAATTGGTAGTATCGTATTTCAGGATACTACCAATTCATTTTGCTGCCCTTGTAAAAGCACTGTAAAACATCATGTGTTTTTTATAGTAGCTTATAGTAGCGTTTTTTTTTAACAAAATTTTGTTTTACGTAAGTCTCAACGATACAATGGTTTGAAGTATTGTTTCTAATAGTTAACTTTAAAATACAAAAAGCTTACACAATCTCTCGGTCAAGAACATCTCGTCCTTCTTTCTTCTCCAGCCACCAAAGGGCAACACTGATGGCAAGATCATAGTGAGCCTGTAAAATGTCACACAGAAGCTCTCAGCTCTACTGAGTGATAAATAGAAAATAATTTTAGCGTTGGCCAGTTCTGCTGAGTATTTTTACCAGGTCATCCAGCATTGTGGAAGTTCCCTTCCCTTTTGGATCAAAGGCGTCTTCTCTAAGCTTCTTTCCGATGTAATTGCCTCTGTTTGGGCGAAAGACAAAACCAGGTGTCATTTTAAAATATAATTCATGATATGCTTTGTAACACTCTCTGGCACTCACATAAGGGCCTGAACATCTCTTTGCAGCTTCTTTGCCTCCATTTTCTGAATGAAATGCTTTCATCTAGGACTCCTGCAGAAACATTAAAACATCTACAGTATCTTTTATATCTTAATTAGTCACTTCAGCTCCTTGCACACTTTGTAATATTATTTTTTTATTGATAAAAGTGTAATTTTCCTATCAATCTACACTCATTAACCAATAGCAACAAAGTGAAACTATGCTTCTACAAATGTTTGCCAATCCACTGAAAATCAAAAACTGAAATGTTTCTTTTAAAGTATTCAGACACTTTGATGTGCCTCCTCTTTGCTTTAATCTGAGTTCTCCAGTCACTGGGACACTTCATAGAGTTGGGAATCTGGCCAGTTTGAGCAGAAAGGGCCTATACCAGGGAAGTGGCCAAACACTCAACAGCCTAAAGTCCTCTGTATAGACAGAGGACAGCCAGAAAGACCACCGCTTTTGTGTTTGTCAAACAAAAAAATGAACTCTTTGCACTGCTAAACACCAAACACTATGTGTGTTGACCTTTGCAAGCAGTGCTCGCCTGTTGATACCATCCTTATAGTGAAGCCTGGTAGTGGCACTATATTGCTATGAGGCCAATGAACAGAACCACCATGTTAAAGAGACCTGCGATGGCAGTTTATCCATCCTATCTTTAGGAGCTTGAAAGGTTTTTCCATGGGAAATGTGACAAACTGTCCCAAATCCCAAATGTAGGCACCATTCTACCAATGCATAACACCATCACCGTTGTGCTCCGCATTGTTGTCTTTCTGCAGGACTGCACAGAAATGTGTCTAAGCAGCCTCTGCATTGGTTGAATTCCCAGAATTCTTCTCTCTGTGTAGTCAAAGAGTTACACAAGCAGGCCAGACCAAAATCCCACAGTATCCAAGAAGTCTCAAAGCTCTAACTATTGCCAAAGTGGGTGCTTCAAAGCACTCAATAAAAGGTCTCAATACCTTTGTAAATTAGACATTTGAGTTTTAAATTTGAAATAAATTTGCATCATTTTCTAAAACTGTGGTTTTCTCATTGTGGATAACTGAGCAAAGCCTGATAGGAGGAAAAAGGTTATACATACATTAATGATTTAATATTAATACTAAAACATGATAATAGAATAAAGCAAATAGATGTTAATACTTTCTGAAGAGACTGGACAGTATCCTCTTCATCTACCGGGATGGCAACAAGAGGTCGCATAACACAGTTTGCTCGCCTAAAATAAGGGGTTGATTTACTGTGAGGATGCAGCACCATAGGCAGGACTCACATAGAAAAAGTGCTACAATTCACTAAGACGAGTGTCCAGTGAGTCTGGTCCAACTAAAAATCACATCCTCTGTAACTAATGAGAACCACATCCAAACCAGGACCCATTCATCCTGTGTAATAATAAATTTAATACAAAGACAAAGAACAAACCGCAACATATTAAAAACACATTCAACATGCAAGCACATTCACGCAACATACTCACTGAACTGGTCAAAAAGAGGAGATTACAGTTCTTCACTTGGCATGATCACACAAAATCCAAAACATGCACGGCTGCACTCATGCAACACTGAATCTTTTGACCTTTCTAGGGGAACACAAGCTTTTAACAGCAACGTCCAACAGACGTCTCAGGTGAACAGCCTGGCCTGAATAATTTACAGCAGACCTCCTGTCAATCTCTGATCATTACCAAAACACACATCACAGGGAAACAAGTGGAGCAGGCGAGGTTGGAACATAGAGAGCAGCTTAAGTGTTTGCAATGTGAAGTGTGCATATTGCATTCAATATAGCAGCACAGGGAGTAAAACATACTAATAACACACTGTATCAATACTCTGGCACAAGTTTAAATTATTACTTATACAAAAGCATGCAAGTATAATGAGGAAAATGTTATAGTACTGCAAACTGGACTATTAGGACAGACACATTAATGAAAAAGCAGGATTTTACTGCTGTAGTTAGCTAAGGTGAAGCTTATTGTTTTTTTGTGGCAATACTGGAACTGTGAAATATTTGGCAATTTTGCAAGACAACAATCCATCAAATGAGCTGCACTAGATTTAAGATAAGATATGCTTTGTTTATCCCAGATTTAGGAAATTATTTTGTTGTAGAAGTTAATAATAATGATAACAGTAATACTCTTTTGTAATACTTTGGCTTGTAGAATATCAGCAGAAAGTGGCTTGAAGAAAAGACTCAAGTACAAGTACTTCTAATTTGTACTTTAATGTGTACAGCACTTAAAGACATGCAATACTTTCTAGTCTAATCTGTAAAAGATTGTTCTAGCAAACAACTTTATTAAACTTAAAAGAAAACCTCTTAAAATAGTTTTAAAAAAACAAAAAGCAAATAATCAGTTGACAGTCTTCTTCTGCTTCTTCTTCTGGCCATCCTTAAATACAGGAGATCTCAGGAACGTGGTGTCTGTGAATTTATCTCCACGCCTTATTTTGCTGTTAGAAAACATAAACACAGTTAATGCTGTGCTGTTTTCTGTTAGTGAGCCACAGTACACAGACAGAGACATCCTCACCTGTTGAGGGCCGGCTCCTTATAACTGACAACACCATTTCCTGGTCTCCGTCTCCTGCTTCTCTCTCCGTTTTCAGTGTTTGGTGTTGTCATGGTGTTGGTCACTGTTGATAAGACTCTTCCTGCTGCAACACACAATGAATCAGAGCAATGCTGCCTTTTAAGTTACACACAGAACATTTCATTATATTACTGCTGTGCCAACAGTATAGCGTTAGTTCTCCCAAAGTATAAGAAAATATACACCTTTATGCTATCTAAAGCAATCCTTTTCATGTATGCTCAGAAAACTTAAAAATGCACGTCTTTCATTTAGAACGATTTTCTAAATAAGTTCATAAAAAAAACAATATTTGGTTTAACAGAAATAATGGACAACAGTGAATACTGCACTGCTATTAACATAATGAGTCTTTCCAAAAAACATTGCTTTGCTATAAGATAAATATATTAAAAGTCATCCTAAGTACGAGTGGTGCATTTTTAAGTTCAGTCAGTATACATTAACATGGTGGACTGCCAGTCAAGAAGTGCCTTAAACCCACATTCTTTGGCCATAACTTTATGTTCAGTGGTTGCTGGGATACTAAAAACAAAACAAAACAAACAAACAAAAAAAACAACACATGAAACTGAATCTGCTCTCTGGGTGAAATACTTCAGATAACAGTCCCCACAGAAACAGGAGAACTACTGTATGTCAGCGCCTAGCGGGGCTAATGTTGCTAAGGTAATTATTAGCTTTGATCATTATGCACATAGGTCAGAGCTCTGGGGAAAATGTAATGCTGAGAGCCAACCATGAACTGTGGAAACTTTAAGGGCCGATTTATAACCCAACAGTGCACTGTGCTTCAGTGCAGCTAAACTCATCTCTGCTAGCTGTTTACATCTGTTTGCTTCTCTTCTACTCTCTGCACTCACTTGCACTGCATTTTGATACAGCCAAATTCACAATAAATCTCTCCTCCTTTTCTCTTCCTGTTGTCAGACAAAAGAATGACGATGAAATATTGATTTTAATGCGGCCCATAAACTACTGAGAAAAACAGCCAACACTGCTAACTCGACCGTTCTGCCTCTGAAATCCAGAGTTCTGCAACTGTGACATTGTCGGACAAGCTCTACAGTGATGTATGCTAAAAACAACTGAGAATTCAGCTGTATTTAAAAGTAAAACTGTCGAGAGAGAGGCTTAGAAGCCACAGAGAGTCTCATTCAGGTCCGTATCCTCAACAGTGTAAGCTCATAATGCTCCTGCTCCTTAAAGCTGCAGACACTGACACTGACTGTTAGAAGCAGAGCTCCCAAATGGATATATAGGCATAGTACAAAAATTGAAATATGCATTCTGGGGAAATGTGAGACTAACATTAACATGTTTTAAAGTGGTAGGGTAATGGACCTTTAAGTGCCATGTCTAAGGTCTATGGCCACAACCACCACTCACTATGACCTCAGTGATGAACAAAGGAGAATTATCACCCATCTGGCATAAACACAAACTAATAAAGTAGGAGCTCAGTAAAACAAGAATTGGCAGAGCTGTGTTTGCAAAAGACTGCACAGCTGTAACTAATGATGTGTTCCACACCTGGAGAGGCTTCTGTTGTTGCGACCCTGTCTGGTGTTTCCCTGCTGGGGGTAGCGGGTAAAGAGCCCACATTGGTGTCAGCTGCGCTGTTATCCATGTCCAGCCACGGCAGCAGCTCATCCGTCAGCAGGTCTCCCACATTCTGATGAACCGCCTGATCGCTGGTGTTCACCATGTAACCACAGGTGTCTGATACATCAGACATCCTGGTGATGTTCAGAGAACTACTTCCACTTTTATCCTGAGTTTTCCGTCTGTAGACAACAAAAGTCTCCCTTGGATATCTGGTTTCTGTGGTTGTATTCAGCATGAATGTCTTTCTAGACGATTTGGGATTCAAATCCATCCTGGACTGTGAATCATACAGGTGTTCAAAGATTTCACACTTTTCGCTGATGTCAGAATGTGAATCCAGTAACTGTCCTTTCATCATTTCAGAATCAAGGAAGAGAGTGGAGGCATCACTAGGGTCAGAACGATAACATATTTCATTCTCAGATCTTAAATCTTTGTTGCTGCAACTATTTTTTTTCTTCTTCTTTTTCTTCTTCCTTTGCTTGTCATCTAAAAAGTCGTCACACTCTTCCTGCTGTGCTGCTTTGTTCCTGCAGGATCGCCCCGTTTCGTTTCTCCTGGCTTTCTTACGTTTCTGAAACTGTGATCCTAAAGCTGCCTGCCAGTCCAGCGGCAGAGCTTCGCCAGTGCTACTCGCGTCCTCTTGACAGCTCCCAGAGTCCTGAGCGGCCTCCCAAGATCGCTTCCAAGAGCTCCGAGTTTCTGAGTGAGGATCTGATTCTAAATGTTGTCCAACAACATTTTCATTCACAGCTGGCTCTTCTGCCTGACAGCTGGATCCTGTAGGAGGCACCAGGTCATGCTCCGGTGATCCTCTGTCTGATGAGTTACTATCCCTGTTGATTGAGATGACAAATGTCCCCCTGCATCTTGATTTGTAACCTCCCGTAGAATTAGTCACAGCATTCATTTTGCTAAGAGAAAGACGTTCTACATGCTCTGCTTCTGGATGTGCCACCTCTCCTGCACAAAGCAGGAAGTCTTCAGGGACTTGTGGCTGTATGTTTTCTTTTCCCACTTTAGTATGGACCTTCTCCTTTTGAGATCGGCTGCTCTCACTTTCATCAGACGGCAAAGTGACTAAAGTTTTTCTGGTTACTGAAGAGAACCTCTTGCCTTTAGTTCTGGACTTCCTGCATGTTATTTTGGAATTTGCCTCTTCTGGTAAACTTCCGCTGGCTCCTGAAAATCTAATTTTAGGATCCAAGAAGTAATCTTCCATATCCAGTAGGTTTTGGTTTCTGGATTCGGTGTGGTCAAGAGATTTGACTTTATCCTTTGACATTTTCTGATGCTTGCCCAGTTTAGGAATGCGAGAGGCAGTGACGCTACTTATCTGCGTTTCGGGGGAATGATCCTTCAGTGGCTGTTCGTTTGCTTGTAACAAAGTGCCAGATGCAGAGTTCTGCACTCCTACACTTGAAACACTGGGTTGTTCCTTGTCCTTTCTGCCTTTTGGCTTTCCAGAGAGAACTTTTTTTTTTGCTTTGGTTTCCACAGTGACTATCTCAGTAGCAGTACTTAGAGTCATCTCCATGGTTGTATTCAGAAGCACAGTTTTCTCTTGTTTGTTGCCAAGCTGTGGTTCACTTTCCATTGCGGAGGCACTGGGAGGGTTCTCATCTCCAGAAATGGATGGCATGGATTTTTCACAAGTCTGACTGTTCTGAACAGATAAGACGGAATTAATATCAAACTGGGACTGAGAGAACGTCACTGATAGCCTCTCCACCTCATCCCTCAGGGTATTCCCAGAAGACCTTTTCTGAACTGTCTGCATGCACTGGGTTGGATGCCTTTTCTCAACATCTGTGTTATCTGTGAAAAACAGACACTGTATCAGTGTTATTTTAACACAAAAAATTTCCAAGTTTTAATCCCTCCTACCATTGCAAACATCAGTGGACTTTTTGCATCTGCTCTGGATAGTGAAGACATCCTCACTGATATTCTTTTCAAGCAGGTCACCTGTTGTGTTTTTGCTGGGACAAAACAAATTCCTTGAAACTTCTGTTTGCAGCAGTAACTGGTCTGTAAGGCTAAAATGGGGTGAAAAAGCAAGACAGAGAAAAAGCTTTTACAGACACTTGATATGCAACATTGCTTTAGTCAGTCTTTAGCTTCAGTCTTTAATGACAGCAGTCTGTCAATCACACACTGGTCATTTTTACGTTATTGTTCCTCACAGCTTCGTTCCGACATTTCCACACCTTTGATGGAAGGATCCACAGTACTTGCACAACATTTCACAGTGTATATATTGTCTTTACCATGACAGCTATATATAACTTGAGTCAAAGTATCAGACAATTATTAAACGGTAGTCTATAAACCTACTTTTAAAATCCACTTGAAATACACATTATCATTTGCTGTTAGACACTGATAAAGCTTGCTCCAAGATTTTTTTTCAGTTCAAAGAGCACATCACTGTGAATTCAGTTCATTTCTGACCTTCCTGCTGCAAGATTTTCCTTGTTGATGTCACCAGATAAGGTCCTGCAGTTCTCTGAAAGGTTTTGACAGTCCTGTGGGAAATAAATGGCAGTGTGGTTTGAATTCAATTTGGTTGGACATCAGTCTAAAATAGTTTTCACAGATGTGCTGTAGCCATGAACTTTTCCTAGGACTTAAGCGGTGTCCACACAGGAAGCGATTCGCTCGTCCCACATTGCTTTGTAGTTGATTGTCAGTCGCTAGCTGACATTCCAGGCTTGGTCTAATGTATACACCACCCTGTCATATGTCAGTCAGCGGTATCCTTCGCTCTCATTGAGAGCCGCTTCAATTGCTCATCTTGAAGGTGAGAAAGGTTAAACTTGGGACCCACCCACTGCACGTCAAGCAGCAGTTATTTCGCCCACCGTTGCCAAATGTCACTGACTTTATATGGTCTCTGGTTGCCGTATCGCTGCTAACTTTTTCCTGTGTGGACGGCCGGTAACCCCACAGAGTTGCATGTGAGAACCCAAATGTCCAACTGCCGGCTCTCTAGTACCAAGTTTGTGTGGATGCCAAATTTTGGAGGTGTGTAAATAGTGTAGTTAATATTCCAGTACATTCACTGCTAGCTTCTGGGCATCATGCATTACATCCTGCATTTTTGCATCATGACCAGTAACTGTCTGCTCAGAATATACTGCCTACATTCACTGCTAGCTGGTGGGTATCATGCATTGCTTCCCGCATGCTCCTTCACATAAACAATACAGAGTATTTTCAGTAGTGCAAACATAACTGAAAAGTTACAGAGTTCCAAGAGTCAAGAGTTTGCAAGGGCTTGAAGGTCTTAGCCTTTAACAACTCTGATGTTTTCCGTATCAGTGGGAAACAGTGATTGCTGCCCTGTGCTAAACATTAAGATAATACCATGTAAATTTTAAGTGTATTTTTTACACAGTTTTTTACATAGTGCTTACTAATATGTCACAAACTTGCCACACAAACAGTAAACGTATATTGAGTGGAATTCTTACGCTGTCAGAGAACAGGTCTGCCACCATGTCCAGGTGCTGCAAAGTATTACTACGAAGGTTTTTCAAGATAAGGAGCTGCAACAGGAAAACAATATGGTCTGCAGTCAATACAACAAATCAAGTAGAACATTTGTACACTAGTCTTTGCCTCATGACCAACTGTAACTGTATGCTCAGAATTTGCTGCCTTCTGCTTACTGCTGTAGAAGAACATGAAGCAAACAAACTCACTAGTTTCCTGTGCTTGTACTTCTTGGTGGCTAATTCAAAGCAGAGAGCCTCCACTTGTTTCTGCAGGTACATGACCTCCATCTCCAGCTGCCTGCTTCTCTCTCTTTGAGCCTGCAAGGCCAGAGCTAAGGCCTTGTTGTTGGTCTTTAAAGAGACCTTGAAGAAGGACGAGGTATCTGGTGTGGAAACACGACAGTATTCATGTTTGGCAGGTGGATAAATGAACATTTAGATGAACTCTTCACAAAAACAAACTAAGACCCACTGAGAAGCTTATTTTTGATCTTGGATGCTGCAGCTGAAGTCTGCTTGGAAGCTTTTGAGGCTATCGTAGTCTTCACAGGAAACATTATCAGATGAACAGGAAAAGTCAATCAAAAACCTGAAAGAAGACACAGACGTTAGCCTTTGTACACAATGATCGAGAACACCCAGCAGCACGCAAGTTGACTAGCATTGGTTTTGATAAAATTGATTAAACGTAAAATGACATTAGGTGATGTGTCTGTATCATTGAGCCAGTCAAAAACATCCACTTAACTAACCAATCTTAATTAGGGTTGGGTCAGTCTCGAGAGTATTGACACAAATAGAGCCTACAATCAGTTAATGTTTGTCTCGTCTTTTTAGAGAACCAAGTCTTTCATCCAGAATGCCATCAATGATCTAAATTTGCAAGGTGGCTGATTATGTCACTGATTATGTGTTTGTCTGCAATTTTCTGGTCTGTTTCTTGTGTTGCTGTCAAGTGCGTCAGGAGAACCAAAGGTAAATTTTCACCCAGGTGGGATGACTACTAATACTACTGTCAGTGTCAATCATAGACTGTATATAAAAGATGGACATATACATTGTTTTGACCGTTGCCATCTTGGGGCTTTCAAATCAGACATGACAAGTATGGGGCAGATCTGACTGAGAAGCCAGCACTGCATGCTCATTGGCTAACAACTTCTCAATCACTCTGCTTTATTTTCCTCCCTGACTCAAATGGGACAAAAATGGTACAAAATAAACATCATGTTGTATTTAATATGACTTGAATATGACTTGACTGAGAGCATAAACTCATCAGAAAAACGTTTACTGAGGTCATGAATCAATGGAACCGAGGGCTGTATTCACATAGACTTCTTTAAAACCAGACTTGTTTTTGCAGCTACAGCAGTCACCCCCTGCTGGCCATTAGAAACAATGCCGGTTTAAAGCACATCCACACTGGCTTCACGTTTCAGACTCGGAAGCTCAGTCCACCTTTTACATGGTTTCTGATGTAAATAGCATATCCAACACCACTTAGGTCACATTATAAGGGGCATCCGCACAGAAAGAGACTAGCAGCAACAAAGTGACCAGAGACCATAGAAAGTCAATGAGATTTAATGACTTAAAGTGAATATGGGCGAAACCGCTGGTGACATCATGAAGGAGGCGGATCCCAAGTTAAACTTTCTCAGCTTCGAAACCCACTGAACTAGCTACCACTGAGAGTAAAGGGTAGTGTTGAATGACATATGAGCGAATGGTAAATACATCAGAGGGTTACCTAGGCAACTGGAGACTGGAATATCCACTGGCAACCAAATGTCACCTACAAAGCGATGTGTGACGATGTGGACGGGGGTTTAGCACCACAATATTTGAAAATTTTGAAAAAGAGATTTTTTCCCATTAGAATAGTCTATTAATAATGTATCCACCTCATTAATCATGACATACAGACAGGTGACATGTTAAAGGAAAAACAAGAAGTATCTTAGTAAGGCGTCAGCCCACCACATGCCACCAGAGCAGCTTCAGTGACCTTTTCCTCAATTTTGTGGTGTTCCCTCCCTCTGCTGGAAGGATGAAACACCATTCTTCCAAAAGATATTCCCTCATTTGGTCTTTCGATGGTATAATTCCAAAACGTCCCATAAGCGATGGACTGGGTTGATATCGAGCGACTGTGAAAGTAACAGCACCTCCCTATGGATGGAGGGACTGTCATCCTAGAAGAGACCACTTCCATAAAGATGTCTCATCTTAGGATAAAGGTCACTCTTATCTCTAAGGAGACAGGTTGACCCAAACCATGCAGTGGCATAACTAAACCACCTCTTTTTCTTACATGATCACTCGTGTTTTAGCTGCTTTCAACAATAAAAAATTACCCATATAACCCATTGTCATTAAGTAACATTTGACTGAGAGTTTCACCATTTTCAAACTCAACAGTCCTAACGTATGTGATTAAATTTGCTCACATTCCGGAAATTAAGACTATCTTAATTTACTCAAACTTAATCCGCCATGTACGTATGTGTAACCCGGCGTATTGTCGCAATTTGGGCAAAACTTACGGTTACCAAGCTTCAACCAGTGTAAGACTTGTCTCTGGAAAAGAAATTCCCTTGATAACCACCGTGAACTGATGCTCAACTCGGTTCAAATAGGACTAATCCTGACTTTTCCGAATAAATATGTAACTCCGCTCACTGCGCTTTAAACATAAACAAAAAGTCCGCCGGGCTTCTGCGCAAGCGCGAAAGGGCGTGTCCAACAATCTGGAAACCAATGAAAAACGATGGAACATGAGTATTTGTTTCCTGAGTTTGTTTTCTCAGGCAGGTCAAAGCGTAAAGACGCTATCCATTTAAGGTTTTTGGGCAGGCGTTTAATTTTGTTGACGAAGCTTAATTTAATTGCGAAAAACTATTAAAATAAATAAATGAGAATGACTGAGTCAGTTCAATTCAATTCAATTCAATTTTTTTTATATAGTGCCAAATCACAACAACAGTTGTGTCAAGACAGTTTATATTGTAGGGTAAAGACCCTACAATACTAGAAAGAAAACCCCAACAATCAGACGACCCCCGATGAGCAAGCACTTGGCGACAGTGGGAAGGAAAAACTCCCTTTTAACAGGAAGAAACCTCGGGCAGAACAAGGCTCAGGGAGGGGCAGCCATCTGCCGCGACCGGTTGGGGGTGAGGAGAAACAGAAGAGAGCAGAGGGAGACAGGACAAAAGACACACTATGGGAGAGAGACAGAGTTTAATAATAACTAATGATTAAATGCAAGTGGTGTA
>VUQI01020196.1:0-12510 GCA_015106735.1 Paratilapia polleni | reverse complement strand
GCCCCCCCCCCCCTCCCCCCCCCGAAGAGGAAAACTTGTAAATTTATGCACGTATAGCTACAGAGGAGGATGCTGAGATCACAGAGGAGCACAGCTAATATCTGCCCATTACACACTACATGAACTGGTTACCATGGCAATGAGTTCACAGTCGAAGGGGGCAGATTTTGGCAGCACTCTAAACCTCCAACAAACACAATAGTTCCTGCTCAGCCCAAAGAGGCATTACTCATATTAATCAGAGCCTGTTCGCTCAGGGCTCACACACACTCTCTATCAACAGATAATCCACTTTATTATATCTGATAAAATCTCCCAGTGCATCATGGTCAGACAGCAGTGCATGAGGCTGAGGATCCACACACACACACACAGATCACTGCAGCACCAGCAGCACTGCTGGTCACATTCCAGTTTGGACAGCTCACATGGTGATGAGACCCAGTGTCACCTCAAGTGAACTTCCTGAAGCTGGAAATGCAGCGAGCTCCATCAGAGACACAACAAAAGTCCCCCGTGGATCTGAAACCAAAGATCTGGGAGGTGGAAAGTAAGCAGCAGTGGAGACCTCTGGCCCCATCTCCTGGACAACGCCATCATTTTTCTGTTGACGATGTAGTCGTGCCCTGCTCTGCAGCTGCTCCTAACCACCTCTCTGCAGACTAAACCAGCCTTTAATACAGTGCAGAGTAACTGGTGTGATTTAAAACTGGTTCTAAATGCTAAATCAAAACTCCAACTTGCAAAACTACTCTCATGTATTACTGCAGTCCAGAGACTGAGTTAGTTACAAATATTCAGGACTTTAATTGATAATTTTCTCTGTTTCACACCTCACATTCACCACCTGGTGAATCAGCTTAAGTTGAAACTGGATGCTTACTCAAGGGTTAATTAATAATTATTAATTTGTCAGTTTGTTCCTCATAAATTTGCCAGGGTCTTTTGTAAATTTGCCAGTTTTTAATCTAATAAATTTGCCAGTTTATTTTTGTAAATTTACCTTTTGTTTTTTCTTGGAAATTTGTCAGATTTATCTCGGGAAAACTTGCCAGCTTTTTAATTTAGTTTTTTAATAAATTTGTCCTTTTTTCTTATAAATTTCCTATTTTTCATATAAATTTGCCATTATTTTAATCGTAAATACAGCTTTTATCATTTAAATTTTCCTTTTTTTCTTATAAAGTTGCCAGTTTTTTCTCAGAAATTTTCCAGTTTTTTCTTGCTATTTGCCTGTTTTTTTAGCCTAAATTTTCCATTTTTTCCTCATAATTTTGCCTTTTTTTCCCCCTTCAATAGACCACTTTTCTTTTAATATTTACAGGTGAGGATGCAAATGCAAAGTGAAGGCAGTAAACGTAAGGCTGATTTGATCTTCTGCAGTAGAAATTATTTTCTGACCTGATGTGCAGCCAGGACAGCATGGGTGTGGTTCCACCACCAAACACCCACACAGTGAAGAAGACGATGAGCAGCGTGGTGGTGAACATCATCTGACGGGCGTACGTGGCCGTGTCACGGATGGCCAAGGCGAACGCCATCGCCCCGCGCAGACCTGCAGAAAGTGACATCCACAAATCATCCAGCCTGACATGATGAGGCAGAATTAAAAAGCCAGAAAGTCTTTTTACATACCTGCAAACATCATCATGTGCTGGAAGTTTCCCTTGATCTTGTGCCTTCGACCAAGGTTGAGAAGAAAGGAGAGCGGGTAAATGTTGAGAGCTCTTCCAATGAAAATGGCAATCTGAAGGGGTGGTTAAGAGCTTTTAATACTGGAAAAATTCACAGGGTAGAGTGCCGTGACCCAAATAAAGGAACTACAAATGATATTTGTAGAGGTAAATTACACAAAAATGATCCAAAGGGACTTTTTGGACTATTCTGGACTTCAGGGACAAATCGGTCTGGGGCCCATTATGTCCTGTATGAACATCACAGCAGTGTCCAAGTCATCAGCTGTGACCTACTTTGAATCTAATTTCATGGTTGTTGTGCACAGAAAGGATACAAAGGCTCCAATGATGAAGATGGGACTGAAAATGTGATTCTGGAAGGTGAAAAGAGCCAAGCCCATGTAGGAAAAGATGAAATTCTCAGCCAGGAAGTGAAGGACCTCAAAAAGCTGCAATTAGAAAATATTCACTCTCATTTCAAATTATAAAATATATAAATACAGGATTTAAAAAACTCAGCGGGATGAGCTTTACAGGGTTCTGGCTCTGCCCCTCTGAGTGATTACCAGACTTTTACACCTTTGCTTCCAGCTTACCGTTTACCATTTATCTGTTATAGCTAGCAAACTGCCGCAGCATATTTATCAGTAACTCTGGTGTACGGTCACTGCTTTCAGCTGCTAATTCCCTTAACATTTAATGACCAGTTTCTACCATGTAGCCATTGTGTTGGTTTATTTATACTGTTAACTAACAATTTCAACAGGTAGCCGTATTGTTAGCTAAGCAGTGTTGCCAACTCCTCAGTAAGGAAAGTAGCTATTGGCCATCTTAAAAGTCACTAGAAGTCGCTAAACGAATCACCTAATTTGCATAACTGATCATGTGTATGTAATTGTAATGGACGCTGTAGGAAAGAGGAATAACATCGTGGGAGAGACAAAAAGTGAGTAAAAAACACCCTAAATATGTTTAGAACTGCAGATGAATTTTCTTCTGTTCTATTCTTGTTTTGTTTTTTTAATGTCACAATTCCAACCCTCCTCCTTTGTCCGGACTTGGGACCGGCAAAAGAGACCCAAAAGAGACACTCTGGCTCGGGATCAGCCAGCGGCGGCTCTGCGCATGTGCGATTCATTTGCAGTCTGGATGTGGAGGGGTGAACATCTCCTGCTCTGACTACAGCTGGGAAGGACTGTTGCCTCCAAAAGTCTCCAATAACACCAGAAAAGGTTGCTAGATTTGTCGCTAGTCGCTTTTTTTAGTCGTTAGAGGGGTCTGAATACTCGCTAAATATGGCAACAAAGTCGCTAAGTTGCCAACAATGTAGCTAAGAAATTTCTGACCTTTCATTAGAAACTTCAGTTATTTTAACGGTGTCTGTCATTTCAGCTAATGTAGCGGTTAACCGTACGGTTAGCTAAGATTTTTCCACCTTTTAATCAATAAGGTCAGCTCACTGTCTAAACTTTTAATTCATACTTTTAGCTAACAATATCAAATGCTGAATTATATTTTTTAAAGCTATTTTAACTAGCCATGTTAGCATAGGCTAACCTTATTTTTAGCCTATAAATTTCCAGCTTTTTAGTCATAATCTTAGCAAGCCATTTCAACTGCTAGCCAGTAGCTACTTTAATAAAATTATCTGCCCATCCATAATTTTAACAAACCGTTTCAAATGTTATTACTTTTAATAACATTTGAGTGTGTGCTGTGCTTTGCTCAATGCAGCGGGAAACCATTATTGTGCAGCACATGCCGTACAAAAGAATGGGTTTCAGAGCGTAACACAGCACACGCCGCTTCTTATGTGAAAGGGCCTTTAATCATTTTCAGCTGGTAGTCATATTATCTGCGAAATTTAATTTTTTTTATTTAACATCTTATTTCACTGCTCATCATAACAAATTTCTAACATTGTATTCATCATCTTAGCATCTTAGCTAGATGCTTCAACAGTTTATCCATTATCTTATGAATTGAATCTGTTTATCCATACAAAGACTATTACTGCTAACCAAACAAAGGAAAGGAAATTATTCTAGTTTTAGTCTTTGTCAGTTTAGTCAAACACAGCCGGCCGTTGGTGCATACAGTATGTTTGTTCTGTTGTATTACTGCCCCTAACAAATACCACCCATCACATAATAAAGAAAAACTAACACTGAAAACAAGAAAAACGAAACTAGAGCTTTTAAACACGCTGTGGAAATTAAATAAAACTAAACTGAAAAAAAAGATTTAAAGCTGAAGAAACACTAACTCTGATTCATACACTCACACTTTTTACTATTAGCAGTTTATCCTAGCTCGCCATTTAAACCTTTTTTCCACTTTTTGACTAATGCTTATCTATTGTAATCATTTATGCATTCCTTTCGGCTCCTTTTATTTGTGTTGCTTAACTTTTAGTTTCACTGTTTAATTTTCTACCCAAATCTGTTCAGGTCCATTAAATTCTTTAATTAACGTGAGGTACCCCTGGGTGGGAATATAGACCGGGAATCACGTGCTATCATTTATTCCCTCAGAGTCCAGAAAGCGTTAGTAGCTCTGTTTCTTTTCATGCTGACAGAGTGACGCCGCGCCGCGTGTTGCCTGCTAATCTGCACCTTGTCCTTAAGACTGAACCCCCTCTGGGAAACTGAGCAGTCATGTCAGGAGGGATGTCCTCAGACAGCCCCGATTAAGGTCACAGCAGGCTCATCGTGCCGGCGCCATCTGGCTCAGACGCCCTGCTCAGGCTATCAGGGGGTTCAGAACGGTCCAAAATAAACGGGGCTACATGTGCAGGAAGGGGTCACATGATACCTGCTTGGTGCGCTTTGTGGACTCTTCAGAGAGGTTGTTGTAGGTGTAGTGAGCCTGCGTGATGCCACAAAACAGCACAGCCACGACGCCTGCAGGACAACACACACACACACACACACGCACACGGTGTAACACAGCGGCTTAAACACAGCGGCTTAAACACACAGGCTGCTGTGTAATAGCACATTTCACCCATCCCACTGATTACTTAGAAATATATGAACCGATTTTCACTCCTTTCCACTGTGTAATACATTATCTGTATGTTTAATTTGCTCTACATCTGCTGTGTGATCTGTATTTAGGTTCCTGTGACAGTTCATTTGTGTAACAGACAGATTTAGTTCTCTGAGGATGGTTTATAGAGCTCATAATGGAATTAGAAGATTTAATCTTGGTAAAATGCAGTGAATATAAACGATCATTAAATTATCAATACAGTATATAATGGAGTAGAAAATGGAGGATCCAGTGTTTTTATAGCCTGACCCATCTTTTTCAATCTGCAACTCCATCCATTTACTTTGTTTATAGCTTATCCAACGAGGGGTACGCCCTGCACAGGTCGCCATTTGTCACAGATACAGTTATCTATCAGAATTCGTCTCTGTACAAATTTGGTGCCAAGACTTATAAGCAACCTGAAAAGATGAAGAACTAAAACGAATGAAAGCTGAATATATGTTGTGTTGATCAAATTTTTCCATATTTCTTTTCCCATATTTCACCATTTTGATGGGAAATAAATGGATCTTTTTGGCATATTTTTTAAATCTTTTTGCATTTTTTTCTTCAGTTTATGTCACACAGAGAAATTTTCTTACAACTTTTACATTTTTAGGTTATTTTTAATTGATTCTTAACAATGGAGTTGTGCTTCACATTACATGTCAGCCTTGGATGGGATGTTTTAAATTGGTGTACTGTTTCCATGATAGATCCTTTGAGTTGAGTTATCCTTGTATAGCACTTTGGTTTGATGAGTGCCATACGAATAAACTTTATCGGTATTACTATTATTAAATGTGGGGCAAAAAGTGATGATGAAACTGTTCAGCTTCCCTACCAGTACATGGCACATGATAGATGTTTAGCAGCTACTTTCCAAGCTGAAAGCACTTCTGTCCCAGCTTTACCTTCCTGACGCAGCTCACCTGTGAACCCGCAGGCCTCAGCGAGCAGGAAAGTGCTCCAGGACATGAGGAAGAAGAGGGCGGTCTCCAGCAGCGGGAAGCAGTGCAGCTTGGTGAACTTGGTGACGTGAGAGTCAAGTTAAAGAGCAAAAATATAATACCAAGAAACAAGTCAGGGTGGGTCAACCAAATCTGAAAAAAAGGTCCCACCTCACCCCCTCAGAATCAGCCGACCTATTTTGTACACCTACTTTAGGATATTTAATCAAACCATGCAAAATTTTACCTTCATACAATGAATATTTTCAGAGTTACGGGCTCTCAAAGTTATTTTCCAGAATTTTTGAGCCACCAAAGCTTCATAAGTACAGGGGATATCCATGTGAAATTTTCAGGACTGAAAAACACATTCAAAGCTAAACCCACTGGTCCTGAGAACATCTTCAAGGATTTTGAAGAACTTCTTCAGGACCTGAAGTTGTTTGATCAATGCGACATGACCAAACTATTATTAAGAACATGTGGATCTCCATTTCACAGCCATAAACTACATTCAGAGTCTCATCTCACCACATCCCAGCATCCTCCTCTGTCACACCAACCCTCTGCATGCCCTCCTTCACAACATCCACAAATCTTTTCTGTGATCTTCCTCCTTTCCTCCTGCCTGGCAGCTCCATCTTCAACATCCTTTGTCCAATGTATCCACCGTCTCTCCTCTGCACATGTCCAAACCATCTCAGCTCTAACTTTGTCTCCAAACCACTTGACCTCAGCTGTCCCTCTGATGTGCTCATTTCTAATCCTATCCATTCTTCAGCCCTCTTCTTCACCTCTCTGTGCTCTGTCTGTTGCTTTGAATGGTTGATCCCAGGTATTTAAACTCATCACCTTCACTACCTCTACTCCTTGACGCTTCACTGTTACACCTGTCTCCCTCTCATTCACACACGTGTTCTGTCTTGTTTCTACTGACTGTCATTCCTCTTCTCTCCAGAGCATACCTCCACCTCTCCAGGCTCTCCTCCACCTGCTCCCTGCTCTCACTGCAGATCACAGTGTCGTCTGCAAACATCAGAGTCCACAGAGACTCCTGCCTGACCTCATCTGTCAGCATGTCCAGAGTGTTAAAATATGACTATATTAGAAAATTATTTTCAACCACAAGAAATCACAGCTAGAAGATGAGCCTGATATCAAATGCAGGCAAAAAGGAGACCTTTCATATGCTCTCACTTGTTCTGAGCAGCCTCCTATCCCACATGGTGATACGAGCCCTGAAAGTTTACCCAGAATGCACTGACTTCAAAGAAGTTTTCTCCAGTGAATGATAAGAAAACAGATCAAACATCCAGGATACCAATGCTGGTTCCTGTTCCTGTGTCACAGACATTAAACTGCTGCAGTTTATTCAAACTATGATACTGATCATACTGATGCTCAGAGCTGGTTACAGAAACAAAATCATGCTGAACAAAAAAAAAACAAAAAAAAAACAGATTTTGTCTTTAGACTGTGACACTTACTGTGGGTGTAAAATTGATTTGGTTGCAGTTTTTTTTTTTTTTTAAACAGAGCTTAAATGTGTTTTTTAGTCTGAAAATGTCATGTGGATATCTGCTGTGCTAAGTTATGGGAGATTTAAAAAGATGGAAAAAAAAATAATTATTAAGCACCTTTGAGGGCCTATAACTCTGAAAAACATTTATAGAATGAAGGTTGGATTTTTGCATGGCTTCACTAAATATCCTAAAGTATTTGCAGAAAAGAATCTGCTGATTCGGGGGGGGGGGCATGGACAGATTTTTGAAAGCAAGCATGCAGTGAAAGGATATGAGAGCGGTGACTACTCCTGTGGCTGCACCCATCACAAATGAGCCGCTGAAAATACCGAGGAAAACCCCCACTGACTTGAAAAAAGCTGAAGCATCAAACTGGTGTGTGTTGGCACCGGTGGGCTGGTAGGCCACAATGGACCTGAAACACACAAAAAACACAAGTTATTTTCAGTAAATGTCACAGATCTGACCAGATCACCAATGATTTTTGGGAGAAAATTGTGTTTAGCTGTCTACCAAAAAAAAAAAAGAATGAAAGGCTGTAAAACACATCTAGTCAAGATTTGGCATCTTCCAGTAGAGGGCAGCAGAGTGCTGTCTGCAAGTCAAGAGAGGCAGTGAAGCAAAGTAGGGCTTCAAAAAAGAGGGTCAAAAAACCACACAGACTGAAACCTGTATGCATAGCTCTGACTTGTGGGTTTGCAGCCCAGTGAAGTCGAAGTATTCAGAGCATTTAGGTAAGTAAAAATAGTCAAACCACACTGTGATTAGCCTCTGTTACAAGCTAAAATAAAACTACATTATCACTCATGCATTAATGTGTAGGCAGCATCGTGCTGCTGTGGTTGGTTGGGGTGCAGTTAATTTTACATCCTCTCACTAACATTATAACACAAATACATGTGAAGGCCCAAAATTGGTGTTAACAGTGCTGAATGTAGGACATTGCATGGCCCAGTTTTACAGCACTTAATCGCCACTTTGGCAGTGTTTGATTTAGGTTTGGGTTTTTTTTTGTCTGCGTTAGCCAGCAAGTAGCTTAGAAATGAGCAAACGAAATAACTTTTATTTTCTTAGGCTTCTGAAATCAAAAAGCAGACTATCGTGAAAATTGTCCAAAGCTTTGAGCTGCAGGCTTTATGATGTGGAAAGCTTGAGCTGTGGTGACTGCTGTTAGCCACATCTGCCCACATCTGCTGCCAGTACTGAGCTTCCTTCAGCTGTTTATGATCATATCTGAGGATACAGACGTTATGATATTAAGATTCTTAGCTGCTGGTCTGTTGTGTTGTCTGCCAGGCTGTGCTGGTAAGATCAGTACATCTTTTTAAAAAGAATAAATCAATCTTTTTTTCCTCGAGGCACTGGTTTAATGTGCATACTATGAAATTAAGTCCTGCTGGAGCCATGGTCCCTCAATGTAGGGTCAAAGATTCCCTCAGTTTCTCACCCATAATCTGCAAACATATTGCTCTGAAAAGTAACTGCTGAGCTGCTGACCACAGTCATCAAACAAATGTGTAAAGCTGAAAAAACTGTACTTAAGTGTAAAACTAGTAAACCTACCAAGTTTGAAAGTGGAATGGAATTGGTAGGTAAGAAGTGGGAATTGGACTTACGAGGAAAGCACGATGGCCACTGCATCGTTCATGACGCTTTCTCCAAACAGCAGAGCATAAAGATCCCCGTCTGCGTGCAGCTCATTAAAGATGGCCAGTACGGTCACTACACAAAGATATAAAGAAAAATTCAACCAACATCTTATATCATACGGTTCATCCCTTTTTTCTGCATTCGTGTCTCGTACCTGGGTCTGTGGCAGAGATGATGGCACCAAAGAAGAGGCAGTCGGTGTAGTAAAACTTCCCCATCAGCTGTCCCACCACCTGCATCAGCTTAACCACACCGTACATCAGATTCCTGCAGAGCAAAAAGGTACGATACGTTCACTCAAACATCAGGTAACCGCAGCTGATTTAGACTTTGATTTACAGAAACAAAAGTCGGTGCTCACCCAATGACAAAACATGAGATGGCAGTGCCCAGAAAGGCGTAGGTTATAATGGAGCCGAGGTTCCTGAAAAAGTGCCTCTGGAAGAAGGAGAAAGAAGAAAGTTTGACAAAAATGTAATTCTAGGAAACAACGTTTGTCACACTGAAGCACTGAGGCGGTCACATGAGTACCTCTGTCAAACAGGACAAACACAGATCCAGCCGTTTAACTGGCTCTAAAACAAACAAGCAGCAAACATGAAGCCTCTGTGGATCGCTTCCAAATGGAGCATGCTCAGCTCTCTGTGCAGGACAAGAAACACAAACTGCTGATTCAGAGTTCTAAAGGAAGTGCGCCTCTTCTTCAGGGACTGTCACACGGACATGCACGACAGATCTTCTGTAGCAGCTCAACTTATTATGGCAGCATCTGCACATCAGTTACGGGGTGATTTCTAACGATGATCTAAAGCAGATGATTAACAGAGCTGACAAATTAGTGCATATTTCTGTATTTCTCTCGAAAGCTCCAAAATTGCACTTAAAATGACCTGTAATTGCAACAGGAGATTTTGACAAAACTGTTCACTGTAAGGCCTCCTGCTTCCTGTTTCCTGAGGCCTGTTGTTTGACTCAGCAAATTCCATTGTGAATAACAATTTCACAAGAAAAACTCAAAACCTTGCAAATGTACTCTTTAGCTTTTGCTATACAACATCACAGTTTAGAGTAAATCAGTGCTGAAAAGATGGACTGCTGAAGTTTTCCTGCCTCTCAACCAAGTTTTTTAGTAGACAAACAAGCAGCATGATTCCACAAATGTTTCACCTGGATCAGGGATATCTAACCAGGGGTATTTACCTTCATACTCAGGCAGTTTCCACTGGGTTCATGAGTAAAGATTTGATTAAAAAAGAAAATGTCCCAGTCCTAAATACTTGGTAGGAAAAAAGCAGAGGAATCCTACAAGTTAGTAAATGGTTGACCTAAAAGTAAGAAATAGTCATCTGAAAGTCACAAAGTAAATGGTTAAAAGATTTAGCTACAAAGTTGCTTAAATGACCAGGAAAGGTGGCTAGGTTAACTGTATTTTAACTGGCTGATATTTCTTATCTTATCTTATATCTTATTTTGGCCTTTGCCAAAGATTACCTCCCCACAGCATCACTGACCCACTTCCAAACTGGTCAGGCTGGATGATGTTGCAGGCAGCATAACGTTCACCGCAGAATCTCCAGACTCTGTCATGTCTGTCACACATGCTCAGTGTGAACCTGATCTCCCGAGGACGACGGGGCACCAGTGCAGGGCTGTGAGCGCAGGTCCCACTAAAGGACGCTGGGACCTCACGCCTTCCTCCTGGAGTCTGATTCTGATGGTTTGGTCAGAAACATGCACACGAGGAGCCTGCTGGAGGTCATTTTGTAGGGCTCTGGCAGAGTATGTCCTGTTCCTCCTCACACAAAGGAGCAGATAGTGATCCTGCTGCTGGGCTGATGCCCTTCTACAGCCCTGTACAAACTAAATTGCATAAGACTGCCTCACTATATGCCAAGATCAGATCTTTACAAGAGGCTTTGCACAGAAGCAAAGAACGGTGCCATTTCTCTCTTTCATCTAGCTTCTCCTTGATATTATTCATGACTGTATAATTTTATTAGGCTGAGGGTTGCCCTCACAAACAGACCATAGATCAGATTTCAGCAGATCACATCATTTCAAGGGCAGCACATTAAAGCGCCTATGCAAGCCACTGTTTTCATGCATAAAAAGTACCACCTGCCCTGCTTCAAATGCAGAAGTACACTTTCACAATAATCATATTGTCAGCATCAGGCATTTTTCTGTTTCTGCAACGAGACACCAGAGAGGAAATGAAAGACATCTGCTCTGGACTGCCCCTCAAAAGGGCCACTTATGTTCAGAAAAAACTCTCAGTCTGGCCAGTGAGAGTTTTTCTGAGCATACCATCTGTCCAATGAAACAGAAGTTTGTGGCAGCAGATATTAACACCTGTCGCACAACCACATCAACACAAATTCTGCTCTGAAACAGTCACAAGGCTGAATTTTACATGTAACATCTCACCTTCTTCAGACTATACCCAGCATGGAAAATGATTGGAGGCAGCAATATGTTGAAGAACACCTCTGGATCAAAGGTCACCTGGAAAGATGATAAATGCAAAGTTAATGTGATGAATCTGTCAGAAATGCAGATTTATTTTCTTTTTATTGTTACCTTTCGCAGCATGTCATTCTGCTCCACATTGTGAATCTCTCTGGAGTTGATCTCCCCTTTGAGGGTGTACTCAAAGAACTTGCCGCTGACATTAAGCAGCAGGGTGCTGGCAGGTCCTTCCTTCAGCGAGCAGCTTGCCGGAGTCTTGTTGTGATAGCTGGTGGCAGGGATGCCGTAACGCAGAATCACGCCTACCAGCAAACCTGAGAAGAGAACAGAGAGAAGATTAAAAGGGGTCCTATTGTGCTTATCCGTACTGTTTTAGGTCATATATCCTGATCCAGTGGTGGATGTTCATGTTAAACATGGCCAAAGTTTCAAATAATGAGGCTGGCATATGTACAAGTAGAAGCTCGGGCTACCAACTGCTGAAAATACGTGAAATGTAATTTCATTATTCATTCATGCTTCTTGTCATAAATTTCCCCCTTCTTCTTTTTCTTCACCGGAACACAACCCAGTGATCAGTGTCCATGAAGAAGGCACAGGAAGCTGCTCGGTCAGGTTTAAAGGAAACGTCACGGTTTTGGTTAAAATAAAACTTTTTTTTTTCAAAGTTCCAGGGTGACGCTCTGAAGACTTGACAACATATGTGCTGCAGACATGACACGTGTTGGTCAAACTTCTGTTTACAAGGGGCAGCCAATCAAAAGAAAGAATAGATGACCAAGAATGAAAACATGGAGCTGAGAATCAGAATAACAGGTCATTTTAGTCATGATTGCAACCTTTTCAATTAATCAAGTAATGTAAAAAGTCAGCTGCTCCACACTCAGCAGTTTTCCAGGTGCTTCTGCCTCGTGAGCACACACACAGAAAGAAGGAAAAATGGGGAGATGATAAACACAATCTCACGAAGAGAGCTGCAGCAGGCCAGAAAGGAGGCATGGCAGAGAAAAGCTGCCAGAACTGCACTCACTGCTCCTTTGTGCCATAGGGTTAACCATGAATATCACACTCTGGCTTTGGCTTAACCACACGCACACACACACACACACACACTCACACACACACACACACACACACAAAAGCAGAAAAGGTGGTTTGGTTCAGAGACAGAATTAAACCACTTGTTGTTTCGCTTTCTGTGCAGAA
>VUQI01020193.1:0-12546 GCA_015106735.1 Paratilapia polleni | reverse complement strand
TCTTTTCCCTGCAGAACTGCCTTAATTCTTTGTGGCATAGATTCAACAAGGTGCTGGAAACATTCCTCAGAGATTTTGGATCCATGGTTTCATGTTGTTTATGTTAAATTCTGATCCGACCATCTGAGTATCGCAGCAGAAATCGAGACTCATCAGACCAGGCAACATTCTGCCAATCTTCTTCTGTCCTATTTTGGTGAGCCTGTGTGAATTGTAGCCTCAATTTCCTGTTCTTATCTGACAGGAGTAGCACCTGGTGTGGTCTTCTGCTGCTGTAGCCCACCTGCTTGAAGGTTCAACAAGTTTTCTGTTCAGAGATGCTCTTCTGCATACCTTGGTTATAACGATTATTTGAGTTATTGTTGCCTTCCTATCAGCTTGAAGTGGTCTCCTCTGACCTCTGACATCTACAAGGCATTTTCACCCAGAGAACTGCCACTCAAAGGATATTTTCTCTTTTTCAGACCATTTTTGTGCAGGAAACACCTACTAGATCAGTAGTTTTTGAAATAATCAGACCAGCTCATCTGGCACAAACAACCATGCCATGTTCAAAGTCACTTAAATCACCTTTCTTCCTCATTCTGATGCTCAGTTTGAACTACAGCAAGTTGTCTTGACCATGTCTACATGCCCAAATGCACTGAGTTGCTGCCATGTGATTGGCTGATTAGATACTTGTGTTAACGAGCAGTTGAATAGGTGTATCTAATAAAATGTCTGGTCAATGTATATAGCTGAACCAATATAAACTTCTTTTTTGCTTTGCTGAAGGCAGTCTTATTATTCAAATCCAACACATTTAGTCTGATACACTAAATGTGTTGGATTTACATTTTTTCCAGTTAACAGTTAATTAGCAAAAATGTTAGTCTTCAACATAAAGTGACAATATAGTGCAGTACAACAATTTTTTTTCTGTTTTGTGGAATTTCCATGAATATGTTTTACAAACAGTATCTGGTGGTACTAAATACAGATTTACAAATAAAATCCACCCGGATATTATTATGTTGGCTATCATTACAAACATGATAATCTGAATCTTCATTCATAAAATGTGTGACACTTGTTGAAGACAAATTGCAGAGAAGTAAGGTTAATCATGTTAACTGAAAGGTAATGAGGTGGAAGATCAAGTGGAGATGAAATAGCTGGCAGGAAGCAAAAAGAGACAGCAGGTCAAAAGAGCCACCAACCTTTATTGGGACCAGTGAGCCAAAAGATTAATGTAAAGAAGGTGAGAAGAGGGCAAATTGTATTAAGTTAGACTATAAAAAAAATGAACAAGAGAAATGAAAATGAAGACATTTTTTTTAAACAATGCTGCTCTTTATACACAAAGTACTTAGAACCACAATCGTAAACCTCATGTTAATGCTGCATTACAAGTTAGAAGATCAATAAAATTTGTATGAGTCATCCTTCTGTGTACCGTAATTGCCCATCCATAAAGTAGATGCTGGGATACGTCTTAGGATAAATACAAATTTGATCCGCTTACTAGAAGAGTCAGGGGTTCATTAAATTCATTAGGATTTATGCTATAAATTATGAATCTCTGTCTAACATTTCACAACAATACATCTAGTAGCTGTTAGAGACTCAAACTTGGACCAAAGTGGTTGAACAAACAGCATCAGACAACTGACATTTCTGTCAGTGAAACTGCATCACTAGCATTATACTCACCAGCCACTTTATTAGGTACACCTCCTCAACTGCTCGTTAACTAATCAGCCAGTCACACAGCAGCAACTCAATGCATTTAGCCATGTAGACACGGTCAAGATGACCTGCTGAAGTTCAAACTGAGCATCAGAATTAGGAAGAAAAGTGATTTAAGTGACTCTGAACGTGCCGTGGTTGTTGGTGCCAGACAGGCCGGTCTGAGTATTTCAGAAACTGCTGATTTACTGGGATTTTCCCACACAAAAATCTCTGAGGTTTACAGAAGAAGGTCTGAAGAAGAGAAAAAATCCAGTGAGCGGCGGTTCTCTGGGTGATGTCAGAGGTCAGAGGAGAATGGCCAGACTGCTTCCAGCTGATAGGAAGGCAACAGTAACTAAAATAACCACTTGTTACAAACAAGGTACGCAGAAGAGCATCTCTGAATGTACAACACTTGAACCAGATGGGCTACAGCAGCAGAAGACCACATCTGGTGTCACTCCTGTCACCTAAGAACAGGAAACTGAGGCTACAATTCCCAAGGGCTCACCAAAATTGGACAACAGAAGATTGGAAGAATGTTGCCTGGTCTGATGAGTCTCAAATGATGACATTCAGATGGCTGAGTCAGAATTTGGTGTAAACAACATGAAAGCATGGATCCATTCTGCCTTGAATCAGCTGTTCAGGCTGCTGGTGGTGTAATGGTGTGGAGGATATTTTATTGGCACACTTTGGGCCCCTCAGTATCAATTGATCATTGTTTCAACACCACAGTCTACCTTAGCATTCATCCATCCATCCATCCATCCATCTATCCATTTTTCTTAACAGCTTCTCCAATTCACAGTTGTGGGGGGCTGGAGCCTATCCCAGCTGCTACCTCTGATTTTCAGGTGGGGTACACCCTGGACAGGTACCCAGTCCATCACAGGATCCTAACATCACTGTCAAGTTCAATATTAACCAAACATGTAACAAATGTGTCTGCAAAGATACTTTCATGTATTCACAGGCTATAATAAGAAGATTTGTACTGTTTTGATGCATTGCTAACCATGCATCTTAAGGCTTGGGGAAAAAGAGTATTGTGTGAAATAAATTGTAAAGCCATTTACATGGAGGACCTGGCTTGCTGAGAATTACTGTGCTGGCTTTCTCTCTGGTCAGCAAGAGGGTACTAGCCTAATGACACTTATTTAAAATCTCCCCCCTGGAGGATTGATACGTGGGTCCCACTGGCTCATCTTATCAAACAGCGTCTGAGCCTAATCCTAAAAGAGAGAGTGTACAAGAGAGACACAGCTAGCAAAAGAGCTTTTCATAAGTGTCAAGTTATTAACAATTTACACAACACTGCTATTTGGGCTTGAATAAACAGACTTACAATGTTACACAGGAACATGCAAGCTGCAGGCCAGCCTAGAAAATTGCCTTTAATCTGAGAATTTTAACACAGATGACTTCTGTTCAGAGTGCAGTTTTTATGCCGTCTGTTATATTGAAGAATAGCGTGTGTGTGCAGACCTGTAGCTATCAAATACTTTTGAAGGGCATGAAGCGTTTCACATCCCTTAATCACTCAGAGGATTCTGCATCCCACTGGGCCTCTTAGACACAGCTTCAATCCAATTCCTAAACCACAAATCTAGGCTTTCCCTCCTGCCACCAACATCGATCGTGTAACAACAGGTGTTCACAGGTGCACAAATGTGGTCAAGCATCGACTAAAAGCCTTTCTGAGCTTAAGAACAAAGGAAATTAGCTCAGTTGGCAGTGAGAGGGGGAACATTGCAGTTTATGTGATGTCCTCTAGGTGTTTGATATGTCACCTTCTCTTTGCTCCTGAGATGTTGGGATGAATACCTAACATGTACTTGAAAGAAAATTGAAAATTTACTGAACTGTGAACCCAAAGAAAGGCCTCAATTATTTATTTTCTTTAGTTGATTAATTTAAATCTAAATGTTTTCATAGTCTAACATTTAAAGATTGCACGCTATATGCACTGTTTGAGATGTGAAAGTGGTCAAATAAACTCAGCTGTTTTTAGTCAATATGACGTAAAGTGCTCATTTATCCCCAGTTCTATTATATAAACAGAACTTAAAATATTTATTTTTATTCTTTATTAATATTTAGATAATTTAGGTGAGAGTTTAGTTTTACAGTACTGTGCAAAAGTCTTGTGCCACCCTCATTTCTTTATATTTTGCTAGGAAAATGGGAAATACTGTAGGTGCTGCAATTTACTGAAACATGTGCATATGGAACATACATGAAAATACAGTATTAAAAGGCAAAAACAGAGTTTGTACAATTCTAACAAGCTTGAAAGTCCATATGTGGTATGACCACCTTTATTCTTCAACAGCCTGAACTCTCTTAGGCAGCTTTCTTGTAATTTCTTTAAGTCGTCTTCAGGAATAGTTCTCCAGGTTTTTTGAAGGACATTCAAAGTTCTTCTTTGGATGTTGGCTGCCTTTTTTTCTGTTGTCTGTCAAGAAGATCCCACACTGCTTCAATAATGTTGAGGTCCGGGCTCTGGGGAGGCCAATCCATAACTGATAGTGTTCTGATGTGTGTTTTTCTATCCAGGTATGCTTTTACTGTATTGGCAGTGTGTTTGGGATCACTGTCATGCTGGAAAATGAAGCTGTTGCCAATCAGATGCTTTCCAGATGGTAATGCATGGTGGATCAAAATTTGATGGTACTTTTCTGCGTTCATAATCCCATCAATTTTGACAAGATCTCCAACACCAGCAGCTGAAATGCAGCCCCAAACCATGACAGAGCCTCCTCCATGTTTTACAGATGGCTGTAGACACTCACTGTTATACCTCTCTCCTGACCTGAATTTTTACCTCTCTCCTTTACCTCCTCTCTCTCGTGGACTATTGCTCACGAGCACTTTTTTTAAAAAAGTTACAAGAAGGGGTACAAGGCTCCTTGGAAACAAAATATAAAGAAATGAGGCATGGCTCAAGAGTTTTGCACAGTACTGTATTTATTTACTTTTAAGGTTTTTAGTTACAAATAATCAGTGTAGTTCTGTAATTCCACCACTTCCACCCACACCTTTAATTTGTTTTTCCATTAACAGCTTTCTTTTGCTACCTGATACCCACAACTCCAATTTAAGTTTTTCCCCCGCTTATAAGGAAGAAAAGGAGAAAAAATAGGTCACACAAATGAATACTAACAGAATATTAACTAAAGCAAATATCCAAATTAATTTGTTTTATTCAGAGCTCATCATGGCAAATCATCAAGATTTACTGTATATCGAGATTTCATATCAAGAATATATCACAGAATCCACCAAGGTAAAACCTCAACTTTAACGGACTCTTAATACTGTCACATTATTATTCAATATATTAAAGACTTTTAGGTCAGGCTCAGTGTAACTAACTTTAGTAACACTCCTCTACTCAAACTTTGTGGTATTTCTTCTTTGACAATGTGGTGACGGTGACTGATGTGAAGAGTGTCCTGCTGTGCATATCTTTGAAACTGTTGAATGTATACTATCTGTAGTGTATCTATTTATTTTCACAGTTATAATTATTCTTCCAGGGATCACACAGACATGAACCAAATGTTAATTGTGACCTTTTTGCTTTTGACTAAAATGAAGTGCTTCCCTAAGGGGAAATAAGGTTTATCAAACATTACAAGCCTGCAAAAGGGCAGAATGAGCTTAGAATGGAAATTAAACTTAACATACAAATGACTAAATTTTTATATGGTCCCCTTTCTTTCGGCTTTGTGCTTCTTCAGCAATCAGTATTTATTAGCAGTGGTGGTTTGTTAAATAGTTTGTTTAATAGTTACAGTAAAATAGACTTAGTCTTTTCAAGTGTAATGTTAAAATTAGGATATTTCTGATGATTTTATAACTTTTAAGTTGTTGTACCTTCAGGTGTAGATTACATTTTCAGTTCGGCCATACAGCCACTTCATAATAATTAAAATTTTCTAAAGGAATAAACGCTAATGGTAATTGTAATTGGTGGGGTCATGACTCAAAATGAAGAACATTTTGTCCCAGTATAATTAAGTTCAAGATCTAAAATATACTGAGATATATTCAAAACAAAGAGAGTAGAGTGCTGATGTGCCTTTGGCTTGACCTGATAAAATAAAACACCAATTAAAATGAATGTAAAACAATTTGATTACTTTTTTATTTTTACATTTCTGTTTGTGTACAGATTACAGAAATGTAGAATTGAATAATATTACAATAATATTACTTTATTAGATATTTTTTAGCATCCTGGGATTAGCTATTTCCTCCAGGGGTGCATGTCTTTATATTAAGCTATAGGCCAACTGCCCTCCAGCACCAACTTTAACTTTTACCAATTAAAAATAAGTGGAATGAGGGCCAGTAACAATCTATTAGCAAATGGTCAGAGGCACAGCTGTGTTTTAAGATACATAACACAGCAGACCTGTTACCATGTTTACAATATTAGTTTAGAGAGCTGGAATGCTAATATTTAATAATTAGCATTAAATACAGCTGAAGTTGATGTGAATGTCATCAGATTTGCAGCTGTTTCTTCATAATGCTAAGAATTAGTCAAATGGAAAGTTTACAGGAGTATAGGATTCATCTTCTGGAGATCATGAATGCATGTGCAAAATTTTATGGCAATCAGTCAAATAGCTGTTGAAATCTGGAATAAAGTTATTAAACAAGCAATACTTTGCCAAATTTTTACCTTTTTCTTTTGGAAGCAGAGGCTGAAGTCTGGCCTGTAGTGAACCCACAGAGCTAATTGTCTTCATTTGGACTTCTCGCCACTCCTCATGATCTGGGATTATTTGTTCAGTCTCCACACTGACTTCAAACAAGTTCGTGCATAGTAAATTTCAGATTCACTTAGATGAAAATGAAATTTGTCTGTCTAAATGCATCATAATTCCTGGACGCAAGAATTGATTATTTGTGTGATGAACAGGGCCAGTCAGTAAGAAACTTAACCTAAACTCTTTTCAGAGTATTTACACACACATTTACACTTTCTAAATGTATCATGATCAATTTCCATCCCTTTTTTCCCCCTCTAATCATAGCCAATAAAACAATGTTGTCTCTCTGTTTCTCTGTCTGCTTCCCATATATCACACTTTTGTGTCTTCTCTCTTTACTGAGTGCTCCTCCTCCTTCCCCTAGCTCCACTTCTTCTTCTTCTTCCCCTGTCCTCACTCTTCTGCATGACCAGTTCCATGTCAGCCCTTAATTGTGTTTTGATGTTCTTCCAGACCTGCAATTGAGCTCCATTCTCGCCAGCCAAAACAGAACAGACATTTGTCAATGCGCAGCTAACGTGAGATTCCCTTCTCCCTCCCACGTTCACTGCTGCTTTCATCCATTTCATCCTCTTTTCCTCCTTTCTTCCATCCTAATGTTATCCAACTTTTATCTATCTATCTATCTATCTATCTTACAACACTTCAGAGATGTGCAATGGAGCAGTAACATCAGAGAAGGATGAAACCAAAGACCTCCTTCCCCCTCTGGGGCCAATGTCACATGTAATCACTGTTACTTATAAGACAAACACACACACACACAAACACACACACGCACACACAACACTCCTAACACTCAACTAAGCTCGGCTCGAGGAGTAAATATTTGTGCTGTGCAAGCTCTAGACATAGGAAGGCTCCTCACCTCAGCACTGTGCCACCAAATCATAAAATATTCAGAGAGAGGAAGATGGGAGGAGGGGAGAGAATGAGAGAGTGGGAGAGTGAGAGGAAAAGAGGGAGAGAGAGGTCACACATAACAGAATAAGATGGACGGAGGGGAAGAAGTGCGGGTGTAGGTAGCTCAGTAAAACAGCGCAAGATCTGAAGGGAAGGAATGGGTTGCTTGTGGAAGGGAAACAAAAGGGGAAAAAACAGAGGAGATGTTGAGGGAGGCAGAGGGAATGAACAACAAGGCTGAAGGGAGAGAGAGAGAAACACAGAGAGGAAAGGTTGAAGAGTGTGACAGGACAGAAAGAAGGCAAAAGGAGGAGAGTGGGAGAGGAGGGACGAGTACCCTAAATGTGGAAGACAAACAAAGATGTAGCCTGACAGGCAGAAAACATTAGGAATAATCAGACAGCACAACATGTGGTGTCCTACAGCAGAGGAGATGTGTAAGAGTAAATGGACTGCAGGAAATGATGCTCTAAAGCTCTTAATGGTCCCAGTCAGTCTGCAGCTGAAGAGTGATAATCCCTATCCAAGACTTAATGAGGGTTTATTCTTCCACAGGTCATTCTGTCCTGGGATCTTGAAAGACTTCTCACTGTTAAAGCTGCTCTATTCACATCCACTCTGCTCACTTTATGACTTTGAGGGATCACTACATCACATTGGTAACCTTTTCTGGTACTTGTTACTGTGACTGAGTAAAGTGTACTTTGAATTAATCAGAGTGAAAATTAATTTTACTAAAAGAAATCAGGGACATTTGGAAGTTTTCAGCTATTATTTAATTTAGTTTTATTTCCCTAACAAGGTGAGTGCCGAGGCAAAGGTATGTTTTCAATGCTGTTTGTTGGCATTATGCAAAATCTATCCGGCTGGTATTCATGAAACTTGACAGAGAGGTGGAGCACTGCCAAAAGAAGAGGATTTACAATTTAAGGCAGATCTGGATCATTCTCTTTAAAATTGTGAGATTGCACTGGCCATACAGTAGTTATGTACACTTTTTATCCATGCTGTCACAGCTATGGGTAGTAATGTCAACCATTTGGATGGTAATACAGTATCTCAGCAACGATGGGATGGATATGCATAACATTTTGCTAGTTATAGCAGAGTTTATAGAAGCCTCATTAATTAAAATGACAGGTGCATATTCCACTGCTGTGACCCTCAGTGGTTAACCTTCAAGGGTCCATCTGCAGTAATCAAGAGACATGGGTTTGCTTGATTATAGTTATCCTTTCTAACATGACTTTTACTTTTACTTTTAGAAATCACCTGCTGTACAGCCAGTAGTTACATGGCATTTATATTCACATTTATTCAACTGGCATGTGTTTTTGTCTAAAGCTACTACTGTGCTTTTGGCTCAAAGTTGAATGCTTGTACACTATTCTTAAAGAAAGTTAACACAAAAACTATGTGAGGCAGGTGAAAAGTGGAGAGGTCTAAATAACGCCGCTGTTACGAAAGGCAATGACCCAAAATGAAAAAGAAAAAAAAAATAGCAAGAGCGAATAGAAAAGTGGGATACAAAACACTAAATCACAACAGTGATGTTTGCTTAGATAAACTAGAGCAGTTCCTGCTATCATAGGCATGTTATCATGAGCAAAGGTAGGTGTCACAATGAGCGGAGTTTTATTTATAAAATAAACAGAGATATACACAGAGATTCTTGTCCATTTTAAAACTAATTTCAAGTTTGGTTCCTACAAAACTCTTAGGAAAACCTTTTACGTATAATATAATAAATTAAGAAATCCCTGTGCGTGTATCTGTCCGCATGAATGTTCTTTGCATTTCTCAACAACCATTCACATGATCAACTTCAAACTTGGCAAGGGTGTTGCTGTAAACCTGTGAAAGTGCAGTAACAAGGTTGTTTGGATGAAGGTGTCATTTTAGAGGTTTTCTTCCTGTCGTTACGCAGTCATTGGGCTGAGTCTGTTGCATCTTTTCCTAGGTATCATCAGAGGTAAAAGCATGATGTGATAAAGAAACTAATTAAATAGTACTGTAGGTTCTCAAGCCTCATCCTTATACAGAAGGATTCACTCTCTGCCCATCACTTTTTAACTGATAGCCGGTCACCAGTGGACACTCCGTCAGATGTCAATCAACAATATCCTTCAGTCCATCTGGCAGTTGCTTCAGTCACTCAGTACCCATCCATGTCACTTCAGAAGCAGTTATTTCACTTGTCATTGCTACATGACAATGACAAGTGAAGTGTGAAGTGTTGCCACCAGAGACCCTGAAATTTCAGGGTCTCTGGTGGCCACATCAGTGCTGGTCTATTCCTGTGTGTACTCCCCTTTATGCTTAATGTCTCACTCGTCTGGTGCCTACATACTGATGTCAGACAACATAGTTTATAGATTAAACCTCCACTCACTGTGACATCTAACTTTGCTGATGCCAACATGCCTGTAACAGAGGCCACCGCACTAGTTAGGAAATACTGAATATACACACCAAATTTCTTGGAAATGGATGATTTTAATGAGGAAACCGTGGTTTGAGCAAAAGTGTTTCCAGAACCAATGGACTCACTCCCTTTGCTTATAGGGCAAAAATAGAATCATGAAAATATGGAAAGCAGTTACGTTCAATTCCCTCTGTGGGAAGTAAATGGCTTAAAATTGACCGTTAGAATCAATAGCCACATTACTAGAGTCTTTCAAACAGCAGTTCAAAGGGAGGTTACAAGAGAGAAACATAAACTAAAAACAAGAACAGATACATGTTTTAAAGGTTTTGACATTAAAATATATTGTAAAATATGGTCATTTTCAGTTATCACTGTCTTTAACTATATACAGTATGTTAAACACAATAATTCTGTAAAGTCCAGGGGTGTTTCGAGGATTTTCCAGGGTTGCAGTAGGGAAAATTCACATGACCCCTGGAGACCTGAGGCAACAATGCCAGAGGGCTTAAATTTTGTTGGCTGACAGTGTTTATGCTATATACAATAGATACTGATAATTTAAGTGAATGTTTGAAAATACCAATATTTTACATTGAACCAAGAAAGGGAAAAATTTTTTTTACAGAGACAAACTCCTTTTCTGGCTGGTGTAACTATCCTTGGTACTGAAAGCATTGTATGATGTTACTGCAGGTGACCACTGAGTCATACTCAGGGAAGAGGTAAGAGATAAGCTTCACTGAAAGTCACTGAAATCAGAAATACTTTATCAGAATGTTTAAAATATTTTTGGGATTTTCAAATTGAGTAAAAAAGCGAGACGCTAACTTCACTTGAGTCTATATTTGTCTAAAAACAAAGTTGCAGTGGTGTTTTGATGGTTTTTAAGCATCCCTTAAAACCCTTTTAGATTCATAGATAGGTAGGTTAAAAAAAGTTGTGAAAATTAATCTCTATTCACTGACTAAATTATCTACAACCTGGATGAACATTAAATGTAGCCTCTTATACAAGAAGGCAGTGGCAGCAAATGTTTTCCATACAGGTGTCAGTCAGTTGCCCTTTTTCTAATTAGCAGCCTGGAACAAAAAATGTCACTTATTAACAAAAAAAAGACATTGCAAACCATGAGGTTTACTTTGGGCTGCAACAATTAGATTTACGAAAGTTAGGCTTAGTGATCATCTTGGTGATTCACTGTGTCTGAACAAGCTACACATCTACATTTGTTAGTAAAGATACACTGTCCAAGGACCAGAATCAGCCGATTTCCAGTGTTCTCGGCCCGGACCGGTGACCAGCCACGAGGCAGTCCATTTCATGCATGCGCAACACGTTCACAGCAGCGCAGGCAAGCAGTCGCATGAACGCTCACAGCCACAGGCTAGCATGTCGTTAGCATGGAAGCTCGTCACTGTGACTGAAGACACCAAGTTCGCCAAAGTAAACTGCGGGGGGACCACCATGAAAATGTTCGTAACAACAAACGTAATCAGACACTTAAATCACCTTCATCCAGTTGAACATGGACATTTTAAAGAAGCTAACAAAGGCAAAGTGGCTAGAGCTCAGAGCCAGCAACGAGCCACCAACCTTGGTATGAGCCTCGGTATGACCAAATAATCAAAGCAATTACAAAGAAAATTATGGAGACGAGTAAAAAAGAGAAAAGGGCCGATGCCCTGTTATCTGGGGAATTTATAAACATGAGAAAATGATGTAAGTAACTGACATTTGTTTTGTTATATAAATCTGTTGCGCCTGCTTTTGCTTGCTAAAGTAAAATATGTCAGGTAAAGGTGGGTGTACAGCAACTCATTTTCAGCACTTTACTTTCAGTTGTTTCGGTGAGAGAAGATCCTGTAGCTTACTGCAGTTTGAGGGAAATTGTAAAGTTTAATCATTTCTTTTATTATGAGAATAAAATTTTGCGTTGAAGAAAAGTTGATTTTCGCTTGTATATGCTGTCAGTTATAGTTCTTAGAAAATCAGAATTGGCAAAAATCGGTATCAGCAGGTCAAACTTAAAAAGAAAAAAATCTGAAATCGGTGCATCTCTATTTGTTAGGTATTTGCAGCATTTTTTTTCTGTTCAACACTACAGTAGACAGCACTTGTTGCCAGCAACCACATACTGCTGAACTTCATGCCAGTATCACGGTCTAAAGAGCCAACTATTGCTCATGTATTAGCTAAATGGACAAGGAGTGACTGGTGTGACTGTCACCTCCTCCAACAGCTGACCTGTAACCCCCCCGTTAAAACATAAATTAACTGTGGTTGATCACATCTTTGGAAAGCTGACTTCAATTTCTCTAGCCACACCCAGGCCCGATTACTGCCACACCTGTTCTCAATCAAGAAATCACTTAAATAGGACCTGCCTGACAAAGTGAAGCAGACCAAAAGATCCTCGAAAGCTAGACATCATGCTGCGGTCCAAAGAAATTCAGGAACAACTAAGAAACAAAGTAACTGAGATCTATCAGTCTGGGAAAGGTTATAAAGCCATTTCTAAAGCTTTGGGACTCAAGCGAACCACAGTGAGAGTCATTATCCACAAATAGTGAAAACATGGAACAGTGGTGAACCTTCCCAGGAGTGGCTGGCCGACCAAAATTACCCCAAGAGTGCAGCGACGACTCATCCAGGAGGTCACAAAAGACCCCACAACAACATCCAATGAACTGCAGGCCTCACTTGCCTCAGTTAAGGTCA
>VUQI01020188.1:0-14664 GCA_015106735.1 Paratilapia polleni | reverse complement strand
GGTGTCGGCGCATTTTTTTTTTTTTTTTAAATGTCAGCTGTGTTTTCACGTTAGCTGACAGAGAATCAGATCAGTTTAATCCTCTCATTTTCAGGTATTCTGTCATTTAGCAAAGCTGCTGATCGCAGGGGCACAGCGTAAAGGAAAAGAGTATTTCATTCAGGAAAATAGATTTCACTCATAAAGAGCCTCTGAAAACACAGTTACAAGGTGTTGTACATGCAGAACAACACAGGACAATACAATTACAAAATCAGACCAGGGTAAAAAAAACGGGTAAAATACTCAACTGTAAAATAATACAGTAACCATCATCCAGCTAATTTTACTCATAATTTGGTTTCAGTAATCAGTAAGTTCTTCAATCATGACCTAAATACGTCGGCTGATCCACAGTGTGGTTTGGACCTCTGGAGCCCCTCGATGAAGAAGAATAAATCCGGTCAGACCTGCTGTTTTCTCTGGGAAGAGCTGAAATGCATCCTGGGAATTGTAGGAACAGTGTGACTCCCAGTTAACTTCTGTAATATTTGTTTGGTCAGAGAGTTTGCTGAGAACAGAGTCATGTTGATGGTAACACAACTAATGGTGTTTCTGATTCAATAACATCACACTTCAGTTACTAAAAAGTGACTCCCACAAACTTCCAGTTGGTAGATTTTCTCCTGATCAATGACTGACAGGCTGCACACGTTTAACATCTTATTAAGCAGAAAAAGCTCATTGTTGTTGTCATGTGTAACTCATAGTGTCAGATTTTAACACATCCTTAAAGAAGTGGAGGAAATCGACATCAGTGTTTGGGTGGATTCTCGAATGTTTCTTTAATCTTCAGTCCAAGAGACGTTTTAGCTTCTGTTTCTAATGCAAACAAAAGCTGATTTATGTGCGCTAAACGCTGAAATACGTTTGGACTCATGACTTCAGTGTTTCCAGAGTCACGCTGCAGCCTCTCTTTTATTCAATTGTTCCACTTCTTTTTGTCTTTTAACTTCGGGTCTGTGTTGGGTCTGGATCCTTTCACATGGCTGGCTTCTAATAAAGAACTAGCCTGTTTTCCACTGCAGGAACTTGCAGCCGTTTCAGGGCGACCTGTACTTTAATGCGTACTTTTCTGACCGCAGAATCCGCCCCTTTCGCGTGGCCGTTATTGGGGAAGGAAAAAAGTACCTTATTCACAGTAGAGATGTCTGAGCAGCCTTAAAGAACTATTGAACAGGGCTTCACATTGATTGGCTAAGCTCCAAACAAACAGTATTTAAAAAAAAAAAAGAGAGAGAGAACTCAGCCTATCAGAAACGAGGCATAAACAGCAAACTGCTGCTGCTGTCTCAAACATTACTATCAACCTGAAATTTGGCATTTGGGTGGACACAGCAAACAGCAGTGCAGCAGCGATCCTGGTTCTCTCCATCCCCACATAGCATGAAATGTTTGGTCTGAATGGGACCCACATCTGCACTTTTCTATGGGCCACATTTGGCCCACGTGAACTCACAGTGAGGTTAACCGCCCCAAATTAGCCACAGGGCAACCCTTAAATGAGCCAGATGTCAGGTGTGCCTTTTGGGCCACATCTGGCTCACACAACATTTACCGTAACTTATGTCAGCTGTGTCAGGTCCGCACAACTCATATCTGTAACCTATGTGAGGCCTGACTTGTGACTTTTATGTCACATCTGGCCCACACAACTTTTGCCATAACTGAACCGTAAGTGCCGAAAGTTGCCCATATTAGACCCAGATTAGTCAGTCTGGGTCAGGGGGCCATTCCTCTAAACATTTGTGCCACCTCCCGCCAAAGAGACAAGGCTCCACCCCCTGTGCAGACAGGAAGTTAAAAGACAAAAGGACGAGGTGGGAGCGTGAGGTCAGTGAAACCCGGACAGGTGACTGAGGTGTGTTAACTTCTGACACAAGTCCATCGAGCAGGTTTGTACTAGAGCTCAGCTTCAGCTTGCTTGGAGCACTAACACTGCTGTCTGTGCTTCTGACTCCTCCTCTTCCTCCTCTTCCTCTCTCACCGCTCCCCTGACTCATGCTAGCCAACGAAGACTCCCTTTCCAAGGTATGTCATACAGACTGTTTGTTTTTGTTTTTCCCCCCTCTCCATCTTTCTTTTTTTTCTTTGTTTTCCGTCTTTGTTGTCTGTCTCATTTCACCCAGGTCGCCCACCCAAATACAGCAGCGTCCCGGACCTGGTCAGCCTCACCCCGACCTCCCCCTCCAGCCCCGTCCATCCCCTCCCCCTGCCCAGCCCCAGCTCTGGGGATGTAAGTAACGATGGGGGAGACGGACAGTTCAGAGGGTTGGACACCCCGTCACACACAGTCCTATTGGCCCAGTAGCTCTGTCAACCATTTGCACCCCAGTACCTCCACAGACCATTAGTTTGTTGTCTCCATGTGATAATCATCAGCCATCAGTTGATTTTACTTTGATTCAGCCTTACAAAGTGAACAGTGTCCTGTAGCCCAGAGCATCCATTAATAACTACTACTCAGAGCACATTCTAACTCCCTGTCTGTGGGCTCAGTGAATTAACACACCATGTCCATTAGAACAAGCCCAGACTGTAAACTAAACCAGATCACGGTGCCTCCCCCCGCCTTGCCTCTCCACTGATGGTTGGTGAGGAAACTGATTGGTCCAATTCTTCCTCACAGGGAGACATCCATGAGGATTTCTGCACTGTGTGCAGACGCAGTGGCCAGTTGCTCATGTGCGACACGTGTTCTCGTGTTTATCACCTGGACTGCCTGGATCCACCCCTGAAAACCATTCCTAAAGGCATGTGGATCTGTCCAAAATGTCAAGATCAGGTAACCGCAGCAGACTGATCCTGAGTCAGGGGGAAGGGGGTACTGCAGTCCAGAGGAGGGCCTCTCAGGGCCTGTAGCTGTACTTGACTGTAAAATCTGCTTCTGGTGGGCCTTCTGCCACACCGTCCTGAACTTTAGGACTGTTCAATCCTTTGTAAGCATATACATGATGCAGTATTGTTTTTTTGTGCTTCTGTCTCACTCATTGTGTCAGTAAAGATTGGCATCTCACATCCATCCACCCCATTGCTTGTCCCTTTTTGGCCCCACCATAGGGTGGCAGCTAAATTTGTCTTCCTGAACTCTTTTCTGAGTCTCAGCCTCTGTGAAAACTCTGAGCTTCTCTCTCCAGATCCTGAAGAAAGAAGAAGCCATTCCCTGGCCTGGCACCCTGGCTATTGTTCATTCCTACATCGCTTACAAAGAAGGTGACGGCAGATTCTTCTTCTCTCACATGTCTGCTGGCACGCGTGCAGACAGACTGACTCGTCTGTTGTGTTGTCTTGCAGCTAAAGAAGAGGAGAAACAGAAACTGATGAAGTGGAGCTCAGAGCTGAAACTGGAGCGAGAGCAGCTGGAACAGAGAGTCAAGCAGCTCAGCAACTCCATAACGGTGAGCAACACATTTAAGCAGCTCAGTAGAGTCAAATGCACATCAAGCTTATTTCTTTGTCCTGTCTCTGTACTTTCAAACAACCTCTGAATTCAGTAAGGATAGATTATTAGTGGATTATATATAATAGATTATTTTGTGCTTTATTCATAATCTGTACACTACTAAGATAAAGTAAATGATTATGGATAATCGGTGTATAATCATTGGATTCTTTTAGGCTCACTTCTGTGGCATTTGAGATGATTTCCTCTTCTGGCTGAGCTCCACATTTCCTCCAAATATCATGAAATTTGTCTCAGCAGGTGGTTTATTGTAGTCTTGCTGACAAATGAAAACAGAACCTCTTTTCAGTGGTAATAAGAGGTGCAGTCATGAGCAGCTTTTATGCCCCTTTTCAAATTATGGATAAAAAAGCTGAGTGGAAAAAAAAAATCACAAAGTTTTTTACATTTGGATGGTCGGCCAAAACGCTATGATGCTGCAATGTGAGAGGAAAGTTGTGCAGGTGAATTACTGCTAATACCCATCAGATCCTGACTGATCTGCCTCAGGCGTAAATGTGCACATCGCTCTTGTTTTTTGTCTGTATGCTGTGCGATGCTGCAGGTATTTATCTATCTTTATCTATCTACTAAATCTCAAATTGCATTCAGGGACGCCTCCACAACATATTCAGATACTTCAGATATGTCTGAGTCACATTAATAACTGATCCAATACTAGAGAGAAGTAAAATCAAAAAATCAAAATACAGGAAAGTCTGTGTGTGTGCACTGCTGAGAAAAGACTTGAAGGCTTTTGTGCTCCCTGCAGTTTTCTTTATGGACCAGTCTCTCTGTAGAAATGTGACTAAAAACCTGAAAGTCTGCAAAGCTCGCTGTACTTTAACTTTGCTGCCAGTATAACATCCACGGTCAGCATGTCATGTGTTTTGCAGCTGTTCTTCAGCTCCCTCTGATGCTCCATGTTAAATTCCTCTAAAATATCAGTATTGACCACCAGAAATGTGCAGGACTCTGTGCTCCAAACATTCAAGGGGAGGACTCAGTGAAGAGTTCCAGGACAGATCCAAAGTTTTGATGCTGCATTTGTAGCTTTGCAAAATATGCGCTCGTCCTGATAGTTTCTCATCCTGTCGTTTCAAGTAAAATACCACTCCTGGCAGTGACTGTCACAGCCACATCACATGCAAAACAAGACATGCAGTAAACATTGGTGCAGTTTGCACTTAACTGCCTGCTGCGATTGATTTAAGTTCTCTCCTACAAATACATACATACTGCAAGAATAACTGCCACTGCACTCTTTAGGGTCCAAAACATAAAAGCAAAGAAACACGAGGCCTTGAAACTAAACACTGTTTCCTAACTGTGTTGACTCTAAGCCTGTTTTGTTCTTCCATCAGAAATGCATGGAGACCAAAAACACCATCCTGGCTCGTCAGAAGGAGATGCAGCTCTCCCTGGACAAAGTCAAGCACCTGATTCGCCTCATCCAAGCCTTCAACTTCAACCAAGCTCTGGCAGAGACGGAGGGCAAAGATGTAAGAGTCCAGGACAGGGCTGAAGGTGCAGTCAGTTCTGAAGCTGCACCAAAAGCCAACTCTGTAGAGAAGGTGAAGGCGGGAAGCTCCGCAGCCAGCATCAACACTGATGGGAGCAAACAGGAGGAGCACGGAGCCGCAGGGAGCAACCAGAAAGGCGGAGACGCCGCCAGCCAGCCCGACAGCACAGTCCTAACAGCAGATAACAGCCCTGGTGCAGGGGTGGGGGGTAAGGCGGGGCCAGGCGGAGGCGGTAACACAGGGACTGGTCTCCAGGCGGAGGTCGTAGCCAAGCCTGAGACTGAGGCAGCTCCGGTGGCTAACATTCCCGCTTCCTCAGTGGTCGCGACTGTTGCCACCACCAACGGCACGGCCGAGCCGACCTGCCCCGATCACAGCCCCGCCGGAGGCTGCGCCACCAATGCCACCACCAACTCTGAGAACAAGATGGCTACCGTCAACTCCCCAGAGACAGCGGTGGAGAAGAAACAGGAGGAGATCACTGAAAGTGACGGCAGCAACACCAACAACAGCAAAACCTCAGAACCCTCCCAGCATTCTTTGCCAGCTCTTGTCAGCAGTTTGGACAATAAAAAGTAATGCTACGTCTCTTCAGTCGGGGGAATTCAAACATATATATTAAAAAAAAAAGACACTTGCTTGCACCGTATGGTGCCCTGAAGTTGCCAATCTGTATAAATGTTGTTTGTTTGCATTGTATTGTCAGACTGTGTCAATGGTAGATATACAGCCCAAGTCACATGACTCTGGGAAGACGTAGGCTGTTCCACCCACAGAGCTGGGGTACGGGAAGGCGTACGCACCAGTGTCATCATGCCAATTAGTGATAGACGTCATGGTGGGAATGCTCAAAGGGAGATTTAATTCATCATCACACCAGTGTGTGCCTGTTACAGTGGCCCCTGTTCTCTTGTGCGGTGGGGAGATGGTTCACATGGGTACAAAGATAGCCGAGAACATGGAACCAAACATCTGTCAGGGGTTACTGGTCTAAGAAGCAGTGTTGTGGTAGTATGCGTTCTGAAAAGAGAACCTGTTCATCTCCTCGTCCCAGCGAACTTAATGTGAACAACCGTCTGCAGTCCTACGACCCTGAACCTTAACCATCCATCACAACCTTCTCAGTCAGCCTCCCGAACACCACATCTGCTCCCAACTAAACCATCTTCAGTGAACAGAGGCAGACTTCCCTCTTGAACAGCAGCAGTACTGAACCTACTGAACTTATCTTCACCAACCCATCATACCCTCACTGTGAAATCCTAAAGGCTTCAGTTTGCTTCAAACAAAGTGGCACCCACATGGTGGGTAAAAATGCAAAGAATCCATTGGATAATGGAGCATACTTACAGTTTCCCCTCAAAGTTGGTAAAATGTAGTTCTTCGAAGATCAGTAAAAGAGAGCTTGAGAGAAAAGCTATAGAACAAAAACAGTGCCCCAATTATGGTGAACCTCGTACTGAAGAAACGCCCTGCTAGAACGGAGGGTAAAATGACGTATTCGATTCACCCAAATGAAACCTATCCACAGGCCACCAACACTCAACCTGCCTTTCGAGTCCCGGTAACCTAACTGGATTACCCTAACCCAGTTACCTGATAGCTCCAAACAGCATATCTGAGGTCGAAATTCCTGCTCCATCGTTGAATGAAGAGGACAATAAAAAGTAGAAAATAGACGGTATTTTCAGTCTGTCCTCTGAGCTGATTACAGTTAATCACAGTTCTTTGGAGAATGGAGGGAAAAGTAAATTGGGCCCATTGTCTGATTTCTGAAAATAATAAAAATTCTTAGAAACAACATCTTGAATTCTAATGGGAGCCGTTGTGGAAGAACTTACAGTCTTACCTGCTGTTTGATAATCTTTCGTATCAACCAAAAGATGTGAGATTAATTCTTAACCTGCCTCCTGCTTTAGAAGAATTATTGGTACAGATTTGTGCCTGTTCCCGCCTCCAAACACCTGGTTGGTGGATAAAGAAGACAATTGTTGGTTTGAAGCATACTGACGCTTTTAAAGTGACATATCTAACTTCCCCCATCAACCAGCGGTGTAAACCTGGGCTTACCTGCCCAGGTCTCTGACCAATACATGACATTATCACCAAACCTTGAAGGCCTCAGTATGCTTCGCTTCGTCTGCTTTGTGTAAAGTGTCGTCAGAAGAAAAAACAATAATGTCGTAAAGGTTATTTGAAGCACACTGACGCCTTTGGAAAGACTTCTGAATTTACCTTCCTAAGTTCACCACAATCCATTAAAGGTTTCCTCTTAAATCCCAGCAGCCTCGAACAGTTCCCCTCTCCCGGTCACCTGAGAACCAAACATACCCACCAACCAGTCCTCTCCCCATCTCCCCCCACCTGAGCTCAGGCAGAAAAGACGCCGAGCGTCGCGTTCAGCAGGTACAAAGGACGAGGTCGAACAGGCTCGGTAGCCTAACGGATGTTTTCTGTGGTGTCGGTCAAGTGTAGTGATTGAGTTTCATTCGTGAGTTAAGTGTGTCAACTGTGAGCACTAAATGTGAAATTGCAATATTGCAATGTCAACACAAACTATATCTGGGCTGTGTTTCTTTTTTATAGGAAAAGATATTCAGGTCTTCCTAGTCTTCAGAATAAGTGCTTTCTGTTCCTGAACCTGCTGGACTGGCATTATCAACACAAAAAGGAGTCCTCTTTTTGAAGTGGTGATCTTTGCATTGTGTGCATTTCTGTTGAATGCTGAACTGCCAAAATGATGTTGTATCCAAATTCAGCAGGGACAAGTTCACTTACTGTATTGAAAGATCAAATCATTGGCGTTGTAAGATATAGATGCTACCATTTCAGAAATTGGAAGTCCCCAGATTGAGACAGGAGAGCTTATTAAACAATAACATTAAAGGAACTTTTTTCCTTGAAATGGAGGGATTTGTCGTACGAACCTGCTCCTTCAGATGGATCTCAAAGGACGATACCACAAATCCTGAGATTAAAGCACAAGCTTGCTGCATTACAAAGAAGTGCTGAAGAGCTTTTTGTATGTTAATATGGAATTAAACAGAGTATGCATCTCTTTGTTGTGATGTGACTTATCCCCACATTGCCAATATTTTTCTAGGAGGAAACACAAACCTCTGTCTGACATTAAGGCTCAAGTCGAGTTCATATTTTCAGGAGGAGTGGCCGTGCCTCTGCGGCCTCAGAAACCCCTTCATCCCCTCGCAGTTAGACTCGTGCATCTCTTTTCTTTCTGGAGCATGTCTGGGCTGAAATGTGACGCTGCTGTTTGTTGGCTTGGTGGCTGTCACTTCGGGTCTGTCTTTGTCTGGTGAACTGATCATGACTTTTGGCTTCTTGTTGGGTACGGGGCAATAACAAACTCTGGTCTGCTCATTAACGGTGCCTCTGGCTGTGCTGGAACTTTTGTTGTTCCTTTCTTTCTTTTTGCTATCCTGGAGCGTTGTTGCTTTCTTTTTAGTCGTCCAGCGGCGTATTCACCCCTGAGTCTGAAGGTTCAGATCTTCAATCCTGTTTTCTCAGAATTCTTTTTAAAAGATGGTATTTGTTTTGTGTTCTTGATGAGGTTTACGGCCGTGCTAGCTGCACTGGTGCACGGCGCAGCCTGAACTATCTAAACTGTAATCGCCATGACGTTTTCTGCAAACTGGAGCATGTTTGCTTACTTACTGTTTAGCATTTAGCTCACAGCGCTGCTGCGTTTGAAGGTCATAGAGTCAGTCGCTCTGAATTTAGAGCTCAATAACGCAGCTGTGTGATGTGCAGTAGATGGACGAGGCAGCAGCAAAGCATATTTTACCCTTTTACCTGCCATCAGAAAGCCTTTTCTGACAGGGAACTGAGATCATTAAATCACTTCCTTCAAGCCAGACTCCACTGACAAAAACACCAGTTTCACCTTCAGAACTCGGGACTTGCTGGTCTACCGCAGATGTTGTGTAAAACCGACACGTTACAACACCAGAGTCACACAGTAGACCAGCTCCTGAGAAGGGACTGTTTGATGGCAGGTAGGACGTCATCCTCAGTGGCACTTTCTCTAAACTGGACATGCCAATCACCATCTACTGTAGGTAATACACTGTACTTACAGGGTATATGTACAACTGTGTAATACTCTGTAGGTACAAGATATTACACAGGGTACTACCACGTGATACCTAGGTACAGGATTTTAGTACAGGCCTGAGATTACTCACAGAAACACCAGTGGTCAACTTGGAGTCACTTTCAGATCCCAGCAGCAGCATAATACCCTGTAGGTACAGGGTACCTCTGTACAAACAATCCCTTTTTGATATTTGCACCGTCAGCTTTACCGGATCCAGCGGTGAAACGGAGGAGGATCAAGAACAAATGAAACTGGCTGCGTGTTTCAGAAGTTTCAGCCTGTGTTGGTTTAACGTCAGTAATCTAAGTCAGGGTGCATGAAACTGGCCATGTTTCCCACACAAATCTGTGACCTCAAGCTCTGCTCATCCTTTTTCAAGTAGGAGGCTGGAAACGTGTACCAGAGCTGCTAACACAGCCGTAGAGTCTTTCAGATTCTTGTAGTGAGGATTGAATTCTAAAATATGTCAACAGAAAACAAGACTTCTGCTTCTGATAGGAGTGAAGTGAATATGCCGATGACTGCAGGGTTGAACACGTTGCAGGGCGACTACAAAATGACCCAGGTGTCTGTTTTTATTTCATATCACATGGACTCTTGATTGAGTCAGCATATCTGACACCAGATTTTCTCACGTTAGCTGTACAAACTGCCTTCATTCAGAAGATCCCAGAGAAACGAACGTTTCCACGCGTTTGGCCGCAGTGTCGTCTGTTTAATGTCCTTTGTCTGTGATGAAGAGCTCAGCCATTCGAACACAGAAGGAAAAGAAAAGCCAGAGATGCAACTCTAACAAAAAAAACAAAAAAACAAAAAAAAGGCAACTAACGTGTCCCCGGTTCCCTTTGAATATCATTCGTTGTGTGTTTTGTTCTTTGTCGGCGTTCTCGGGTGGATGTTCTTCATCATGTTAGGCTGTGTTCACTCATGAATAGAGCAGAGTAGTCATCATCGAGTCTCTTCACTCCATGAGGTTTTCTTTCAAAGAGCCCGAACTTGTGTTCCAGTCAGACTGGACCTTTCCCTCTGTACAGTAGGTACCTAGAGTGCCTTTCTTCAAACAGCAGATAATATTTGTCTCTTGACTTGCACTGTGACTTGTAGAACCTTACTAACCCCTCCATATAACCCTCCCACCCTCCGGTCCCATCCCAGGAGCTGCCCCCAAACTCCGGAGCACAAACTCGGTCCCTTCACCTCAGGCTGCCAGTAGTCAATGCAAGTTGAAACTACATTTCACATTATGCCGTTTTAAATCCACCACATAGTGTTTTGTTGTTGTTTAATAGAGGAGTTGCCTTAAATGTGTTTTATTTTCCTTTTTACGTGATTAACTTTTACATTCAGAGAAAAAAAATCTGTGCAGACGTTGTAGAAGGTCAGAGGCCTTTTGGTGAGACGCCATCGGGGATTTTGTTGATGATGATGAGATCTCGATTGGAGCTGTGTTGTGATGCACTTTTGATTTGACCAGTATTATTGGAAACGCGATCCGTCAGCAACGCAGAGCGCAGTCTGAAACCCGCAGTCCGGGTTTCAGGTCCTGGATTTTGTGGCTGGACTCGGGAGCTCATTGGTTTTATTTTGAAAGGTCCGCCGTCCCCTCCGACTTCTTCTGCTTCGGAGGGGGCCTGACTTCACTAAATCAGGTCACGCGAGGCAGAGTCCGTGTGCGCGTTTGGAACGATCAAATTTAGACCCAATTAGCAACATCTGTCCGCTCAGTGCGGTGCAGCGCATGCCTTCTTATGCAAATTTTTATACAAGACTTGTCAAACCTTTTTTGATATGCAGTTGCGTTTGATTTTTAGGATTTTATGTGAAACTCGAGTCACTTTCTTTGAGCATTCTGGCAGAAACTGATGCCAGACGTGTGCAGTTTAGGTGTTCAGAACTGCAGCAGCCATCCACATTCAACAGTTTTTTTGGTTGTTTTTAACGGATGGAACTGTGAAAGTTTTTGCCATGGATGTATGAAAAAGAACTAGATACTGGACTTGGACGCCTCTTTTCCACTGACAGAAAATGACTAGTGCTAGGCCCAAAGTTAGAACCAGCTACATTGGTGGTTTTGAGAGGGCCTACTGTGAGATGTTCACCAGTGATTCGTAGAAGTAGCCCAACGTTTGTTGAAGTTACCCCAACTTGGACAAACGCTCACTTCTCAAACACCAGTGCAATCAATAGATTCTGTCCGCTGTGGTTTTCTTTCATTCGCTTCTCAAATCTTTCCAAATGGCTCAGAACTGGCTCCACACCAGCACCTCGTCAGTGGAAAGCAGGGAAAAGAGCCCCAAAAATAGTCGTAGCTTTGAGGTTTGCGTCCACATATTGCGGCCCCCGGAAGGTCTTGCCCTTGGATTAAGTCCTCTGCAAACGGTTTTTCAGATGTCTCTTTGGTGTCCTGGTAGCCTGGGAACCAGATAAATCATCGCTCTGATTGGTTGTATGTCTATCCATCTGCGTTCAGAGGCACTTTGGTTTGTGAACTGAGAGGTTCCACATTATTTTGCATTTATCTGGTGATGCCAGGCTATAGTAAAGGGGGGGCTGGCTGAGTTTTGGCTCCGTATCAGTTCTCTGGATACATCCATGGTTTTGGGTTGTAAATTTTGGTCTTACTTTGGCTGGTGCACCGTGCTGGCTGTTGGGATCCCAGCAGAGCTGCAGGGGTTAGGGGAGGGAGACTCGAACATGTCTTAAAATGTCTAAATTGCTTCTCGGTTTCTATTTAGTTTGAGCTCTCAAGGTGAATTTATCCAAAGAACACTACAAACGTGCATTTCTGTTTGGAAGCCTTTTTCTGTCATCGCTGCATATCATTCGGACGTTGTTTTCAGCATCGCGTGCATTCACCGACCTGCAAGACATTCTGTCTGCATTCGAATTAACCGTTCATGCATTTTAAAAAAAGACAGACAAAGCTCGCTCTGTGCTGGGGGGTCGTTCCTGTGAGGTAGTTCGCTCCAACTTTTAAGTTTTGTCAGTTTTAAAACGATCAAGTCATGATTGTGGCCTTCTAGTATTCTGTCGGTACATGACGTCATGAATCTGTTGTTCCCGCCCGCCCGCCTGCCCATCCTGTCCGGACCCAAACGTACACCTGCAGCTTCTTACCTCATCCACAGCTGATTCCATTGGGGGTGTGTCAGTGCAAAAAAAAAAAAAGAGAAGTAAAAAAAACAAACAAACAAAAGAAGTCTTTTTTTATCTTCCATTTGGTGAGATGCATTGTAGCGATATGAATAAAGAAAAAGTTCACCTGGTGTGCTGAATAATGTGTAAATTGGTAATTACACAATCTGAATATTTGTATAATTGTTTGTATTTTTTCATAATGATTTTGGAAAGGAATGTGTTTATTTTTTTGACTTCTGTTCCAGATGTGTCTTCTGTTGGCCTGACATTGTGACTGGTCTGGTGGGATTCTTACCTCTGTATTGAGCCTCTTCTGTGATGAATTCTTTGTATGCAGTGTTTAGGAAATACTGTAGGGAACATGGGGAGGAGTTGATATTAGGAGCATTTGATCAATTTGTATTTATTTATTTTATCATTTTGTTAATAAATTGTGAAAAGCAGAGTGTCCCGTATCTTTCTTTGTATTTCTCAGGCTCTTCTCCAACGATATGTTTTGTTTTTAAGACACCCAGAAATCCTCCACAAAACAAATTACATTTGTGATGAAAACTCAATTAAAATGGAAAAAACAAGGCTACATTTATGGAACTAATATTCATACAGTCCCTAAATACAATATAACAAAACAACATACCCCTAGGCTAAAAATATAAATATTTTTACAGAATCAGAAAGAATTCAGTGGGTTGCACTGAGGACCTATAGCCTCGTTTATTTCTCTGTTTTTAATAGCCGATTTCTCTGTTAAGATCTCGTGTTTGCACAGTGCGTCCTGGTTTAACAGAAAACCAGCACTGGATTACTGTGATACTGAGGAAACCTAAAAATGCTCATATTCTCAGGCGAATTCTGCATTGGCTTTTTTCCTGATTTCTAATCAGCGTTATGATCGTTTACTTTGGATTAAAGGCATCCTGGGAAAGCGGCCGTCACAATGAATCTAAACATGTGTTCGTGGTCTCTGAGGTATGACTCCGAATTTCAACAATATACCTGACTTCCTGTTGTTTTTATAACTGTCCAATGACTGTCCTTGCATCGTGGCTCTTTCCCTTTGCGCCTCCCTGACGGAAACGTCTGGCAAACAGACCAAAACCCTTAAAACAAAACTTTTATATCTGTTTCAACAACATAATTGAAGGAAAACGACAAAAAGTCAGACATATTTAGTAGGAGCACCCCGTTGTGGTATTAAGTAATCTTTAAATACCTTATGGTGCCTTCCGTAACATAGACAGCAGAGTGGCGCAGCGGAAGCGTGCTGGGCCCATAACCCAGAGGTCGATGGATCGAAACCATCCTCTGCTAGCTTTTTCTCTGCTTTAGCCTTACAGACCAATCATGTTTTTTTATACCGTGTTCCTCACATGTTAAATAGTCTCATATTTCTTTAATCATTCGTTCAACAAAAAGCCAAGGTACGTGGCAGCATTAGAAAACATTTAACCTGAACTTCGTGGACATGACCAGTGATAGTAAAACAATCTTCCATATCAGGATAAATAATTCATCTACAGGTTTAGTACACGGTTGTACTAAAGGATGAAAAAAATAAACAATCTGTGGAAGTTTATTGGCTGAATGGCGCCCCCTCTCAGAGGTATGTATAAATGCCACTGACAGTGTTAAAACGTTACCAGCTCATGAGACGTGCCTGAGCCTCTAATGAGCCAACCTGTCTCACCAGTACATATTCTGTTCTTACCCAGATAATAAACAGCAGCACTCAAAGATAAATGAGCCTTCGTCCATCATTTATTATTGGAGAAGTACAGAGAAGGTCAGAAGGAGCTGCACTGAGTCTTTGTGGATCTACAGAAAGCAGATGATAGGCTGCCAAGAGAGGAACTGTGGTACTGTATGAGGAAGTCAGGAGGGCAGAGAAGGATGTGAGGGTGGTGCAGCACATGTATGAGGACAGAGAGACAGTGGTGAGGTGTGCAGTAGGAGTGACAGATGGGTTGAAGGTGGGGGTGGGATTACATCAGGGATCGGCTCTGAGCCCCTTCTTGTTCTCAGTGGTGATGGACAGGCTGACAGATGAGGTCAGGCAGGAGTCTCTGTGGACTCTGATGTTTGCAGACGATCTGTAGGGAGAGCAGGGAGCAGGTGGAGGAGAGCCTGGAGAGGTGGAGGTATGCTCTGGAGAGAAGAGGAATGAAGGTCAGTAGAAGGAAGACAGAATACATGTGTGTAAATGAGAGGGAGACAGGTGGAAAGGTGAAGCTGCAAGGAGCAGAGGTAGTGAAGGTGGATGAGTTTAAGTACCTGGGGTCAACCATCCAAAGCAACGGACAGTACACAAGAGAGGTGAAGAAGAGAGTGCAGGCAGGGTGGAGTGGATGGAGACGAGTGTCAGGGGTGATGTGTGACAGAAGGATAGCAGCAAGAGTGAAAGGGAAGGC
>VUQI01020182.1:0-10109 GCA_015106735.1 Paratilapia polleni | reverse complement strand
TTGTTTGGGTGAAAAAAAAAAAAAAAAAAAAAAAAAGTCCTGTGGTCTTTACATACAAAATGATAAAGCATAAGGCACATGAAAAAAAAACCCCATAATTTCCATAATAAAGCTCCTTGCTGTGATCAAGCCTTGAAATCTATTTAGATTTGTGCAATTAGTGTACATGGTCCAGATTCAGATTGCCTATTTGGCTGTGGTCCTAGCTTGGCTGTTTCATATCAATGTGACTCCTCATTTTCTATGAAGCACCGTTTTAAATTATGCCAAAAGCATCACCACATTTAGATGCAGGCCCCTTGCTATTTAGGCAACAGATGTTTGTAGGGCATATTAAATTGGAAAAGCAGACATCATCCACATGTGACTGCTTTAAAAGCCAAATCACAATGTTTGGCTGTTTTCTTGCTGAGAGAAGTCATGAAGGCAAAGGCAAGCTAACCTGAGACCAGCTCAGGAGAATCTGCTGAAATGCAAGTACTGCAACAATATTAGGCCCATACTGTGTTCAGCATTTCTGTAATGTTGCCTTGAACAAAAGATTACATGCATAATGCTTTTTGGAAGCAGCAAAAACATCTGAGTAAAAAGCAGTGAATCCTGTTAAAGAAAGAACCTATGTGAATGGTCCACTTTCTAATTACATTACTAATGAATCACATGTCCCAGATTAGGCTACATACATACACAAATCTATAATTAAACTCTGCTGAACAGATTACACTTCTACAACTGCTTTCTCTAGCAATGATCCACTGCTTAATACCCCTGTCTGCTGCTCCTGTTGTTACAGCAGGTGTGTCAACTACACACAAAAAAGACACAGCACAATCCCATCAACTTGTGATCTTCAGTCATGCATGCCTTGAAATATAACCATTATTTTGGATCAAATATTTTCATTGTCACACAGAAATTTATCATAACAACCATAAATTACAGTTTGAAGTTTCAAAAACAACACCAGAAATTGGCTGGATCTCTATTTGACCTCAAATACCAACTGCTCTCAAATGGACAACTGACAGAAAATGAGAGGAAGACATCCACACTGAATGGCTTTGCCAAGTTGAGTGGATTAATTACACAAACAGCAAAACAACCGAGGGATCATAATAGTCTTGTCTGAAAGATGCAAGAAAGGCTTTAAATGGAAGATGATTCAGGGATATGTGCAAGGTGAGAAATCACACAAAATAAAAAGGAGGGGAAATTATTTGTACTACCTCTGGTTTCCATGGTAATTTTTTGGCATGTTGGCTGAGGAACTTCCGAATGTGGTTGTGATCTCTGCCATCAGCCCCTCCTGTCATTGGTTCATCATCCTTGAGAAAACACAAAAGAAACAACAGCACACTTACTCCTCTTTAAAATCAGTTACCATAAAGAAATGCTGATGAAAGGAAATTAATAATGAGATGGATTTCAGTGGTTAGACTAAAGTCACACATTCATCTATTTCTGAAAACATAAATCCATTCATACATCCATCTATCCATTCATCACTGAGGTAATTTGAGTCTTCTTCATATGCTGCATATAGCAATTGAGATATGAAATGAAGCATGACACACGCACACACGTAGATCATGAAAGAACAGGAAAAGCAAACACAAGGTTATTTCCCTACTATTAAGACAATGTGGAAATTCCTCCTCACCACTCACTCCTAATCCAGCATTTTGTATTGCCAAAGCCCTAATGTCCAACATACTCTAACCATTCACCCTGCCGGCCAAGATCTTTCCTCCAGGGGATCTGATTTCTCTCCCTGATCTGGGACTAAGCCTCGTGCTCCAGCCAGAGCACTGCAGGGCTCTTTCTCTGTGGTCTGCTAAGAGGCATGTACATGCTAATGCTGTGGTGTGACAGGCGGGACAGAGCAGAGAGGAGAGCAAGTTCTAAGCCAGCTATGAGGAGATAAAAGGCTGTGGGCCTCCCGAAGGAGGAACAAAGTCGCAGAGCTGTTAAATGAGTGGCAAAGCATCCTCCATTTAGCGGAGATGTCAAAAGAGGCACACCTCCACTGAGAAAAGCTGGAGAGGTTTTCAGCACCCCTGAAATGAGGGGCTTTTGTGGAGAAGGCACTAGTGTTTGCTAAAGATTCAGGGGAGGAAAAAAAATTTTTTTTTTTAGAGTGGAGGAAGCAAAGAGCTAGAGCTGTCAGATGCCAAGCCTTTGATTACTTTTTTAACTTCCAAGGGAGAGAGATGAAGGAGGGCAGGGAAAATAATGATGAAGAAATGTGACAACAGGCCCCCCTCCTGTCTGTCACCAGAGGAGTGTAAAGTACCTGATGTTTGTGAGTACCAAAAGACTCACAAACAGACTAGTTGTGCTGTGCGTGCACACACACACACACACACACACACACACACACACACACACACACACACACACACAGATCAACTCAAGTAAGGACAAAACATTTATATTGCATCAGCTGGTGTCTCACATGAAACAAAGGCAACAGAAGTGCAAAAAAAGTATGAGACAGGACTCAGCAGTCAGTAAAAAAAAAAACAAAAAAACAAGCTCTGATGAATCAAGAGCTGTTTGAACACTATGAAGCTAAATCTCAATGCCTGCAGCAAAATTATTTTTTTTGACACATTTGTTGAAAAGCTTACATGACGCTGAATCACAATTTTTTTTTTGTTTTACAGCCTTCAACTGTAGATATGAAGTCACAACTGAAACTCTAGCTAATTAACAGCCTCTTGCTTACTTTTAATCAATCCACAGTTATACTTTTTAATAGACTCATCTTTAAGTATCAACAATTTCCGCATCCGCAATTTTCTTTCTCATCTAATCTACATCTACCTAAACTGGAGAACTTCATTTGAAGAGATGTTTAACTTGCACATATTTTTAGCATTCCTAATCATTCTTTCCTTACTGAGAACCACTCAATGCTTCTCTGTGGTTGAGGTGTTGTTTATCTCATCATAAAAACTTGCAAAGCTTGGTACTGCGATGTCTTCTAGTAAAGTTTAGACCTTGGGCCGTCTCTGTGACATTGTGGGCTTATTATGTGCAAACTGAGAGTCTCTTGTTCCTGACAAGCAGTTACCTTGCCAGCAATTCAGCTTTAACTGTTTACAGGTGGAATTGCTGTTTGAATGATGATTAAAGACCATCCATGTACAGCGGATAAATAGACTTTGTGTTCTGTGGTTACTGATTCTAATTTAAAGAGACAATGTTTTAGAAATAACCTGAAAGAACAATTTCATTCTTGAGTGTGGACAGTAATTTACAGGGACACTACTTTTCTAAACTGCTGCCTCAGCGTGATCCAACTCAGAGTCTGCTTATCGATGCAATACTAAAAGGTACAGTTAACTCATTGACCCGAGGCTGCACTACATCCTTCATCAGCTGTATCTCTTTTTTCCACTATAGTGTGTATTGACGTTTCACTTTGACAAGTTGTTGCTATTACTTACAGCGTATAACTACTTGCAGCATTTTGCAAGACTCATTATTTCAGATGTACAAATCTCATTGTTCGCTGGCACAGGGCCCAGAACTATGTTATCATATTTTACTGATAATTAATGTTGATGCTAACTGGGGCCTGTCAGATGACATCATGTATTAGAAGTTGCATCAAGGCAAAACAGGGAATATCAGTCACACTGATGAGACTGCCTATTTATCATATGTTTACAATGTTATTTACCTTTTTGACTTTCACTCAAATAGAATAACAAATGATCTATTACACAGTGCACATGGATCTGCAGTGGGAGGAATTTATCAGGGACATAAAGAGTTGAGCGATCAGAGAGATTTTGTCACTGAAATCCATCTATCTCGCCAGTCAAAAACCTCACTGTTGTGGGTGCTTGCCTCCCAGCTGTTTCCTTCCAGACTCCCCATGTTCAGATGGATGACAATTCAAATGGATGACCTTGCTGATCCTAGGCCTGGAAAACAGCTGGGAGCAGTGTCCTAGAATGCCAATGAGTTTAATTAATCTGCTTTATTAAACACAAACAAGCACCAGCATCTGCAAAAAAATGGGTATCGGAGAGAAGGAGAAACTGGGGCAGGGGGTGGGCTCATCTCACATTTGTTTTTGTGTTTTTTTTCCTTCCGCCACCCTCCACTGTAACCAGTATAGATGAGCACAGCTTAGACAGCTTCCCAAAGTCCACAAATTATAGTTTCTATTCCAGCAACCTGCCATATGAGACTTGATAACCACAGTGAACTACATTGAATGAACTTTTTCATTCATGTAAACTGTCCTACAGGTAGACCGTATGTTAATTGGCCCCCCCATAATAATAATAAAAATAATAATTCTTCCCATTTTGCATGTTGTAGTTTCACTGAATCAACAGTGGCTTGTGGTAACTGATTGATCTAATTAAAATGTGGAACTAGAAGCAAAGATACTGGGATACGACCAGTGACTAATCACAAATGATGGCTCAATTAAAAAACCAAAAAAAAAAAAGTTTCCCTCTTCTCATTGGTGAGAGTCATCTTTATAAATTATGGCATGATTCTCATACATCGTTATATACAGCTACATTATATTGTGCATATTGACAGCACATTGCCATTGACCAAAGATTTCCAATCCATGTGACCAGATCACACTGGCTGCAATGCACAGGCTCGGAGTGACCTATGGAGAATAATAGGAAGTTGTGTGAACTGAAGGGAAGAGATAAAAGGAGAAAGAGAGACTAAAAACACAAAAATTGTCAGAGAGGAGACAAAGAATAAGCAAGATAACACAAGACAAATGAACAGTGATAAACACAAAAGAGACAAAATATCACAAATGGCACAGTAACGAGGAATAGGTGCAACTGAGAGACGTTTGATAACAGTGCATGGTATGTTTAGGAAGTCTAGTCCTCAGAAATCCCTCTGGCACCCTGGATGTCTGAAGTGAATGTAGACTGCCAGAATCCTCTTCTCTCTTTACTGAACAGACCAAACAGACCATTGTCTGCTTGGTTTCTGAGCAGTACCAGAAAGCTCTGTGAGGTATTACACACCAGCACTGCTGATGTGATGTGACTACAACTGAAGAGATGGATTTTCAGGTCACAATTTTCAGGATACACTGGCTTCCATAATTGTGCTGTTTCTTCCTACCACAGTTAGATGTATATTAAGAGAAAAAAAAAAACATCAACTTGTTTTATTGAAATAAATAACACACAAGTGCTAGCTTAATTTAAATTTACAGGGACAAAGACAAAGTTCTCAGGCCTACAGTTAGGCCTTCCTCACTGCAGTAGTAACAAAGTAACAAGTACAGTGCATATTCTTATCCTTACCCAAGGCTATCTTCAACATCTGAATGATAATCTAACTTAAAAAAGGAAATGCACCAACATGGGTTGGTTTGATTTTAATGTGATTCTTGTAATTCTGTTGCTTTCTAGTTCTTTACAGCATTATAAAGAAAAAGGGAAACTGGGTCTATCATAAACAAAGAAAGCAGCACAGGGAACAATAAGAAAACCTGTGATTTTCAAAATGCTCTGCTTGACTACTGAGGGAAATGAGTCATATAAAAACATTATTATGTGGCTCACTTTTTTCCCCCTACTTTATACCTTTAAAGGGCAATTATGCCAGCTTAATGGAGACAGGTATTAGAGAAAATTACTGAATTATCACCACAAGAGTCTTGTAGAGATCCAAAAACATGTTTATGCAAGTCCTTGGACATTTTTCAAGGAGCACAACAAGGTCATTATTTGAAATCCCCCATACCTGGTCCTTTACTAACCACCAACACACTCACTATGGCAACACAGGGTTTTTCAGCAGCAACTTGTACAAAAAAGCCTATGAAATAGTCACTGAGTTCTTACACAACACAGTCCGTGTGTTTTTTCAGTGCATTACAGTATATTCTTTTAAAAGGTACAAGTAGATGAAACGAGATGTGAAGAATAACTCTGTCATCGACCTTTCATCCACACACAAATGTGGATTTCTCATGAGTAGTTTTTGTTCTTCACAACAATATATTGGTACAGAACATAGCTTTTACTGCTGTACTTGCAATGATATTTAACAGTAAATGAACAGAGTCAGGGACATAGTTGTATTCACTTAACATCTCTCTACATGATTTACCTATACACAGTATATTGAGCAATTAGGACCTCCAAAGCCGTTTATTTTCTATAATCTAAGCTCATTTAACTCTACAAAGAGTTAATCAAATGTTTTGTTAAGATGGGAAAGCTGCCTGATCAAAGGTAGCTATTTTGATAAAAAGCACGTCTATCACTGGCACATCAGCAAACACTGCTAGGAACTGAAATTAAATTTTTGCCTGCAGACTGCCATATGCTGGCATGGCTGCTCTGGGTGTTAGCTAATGAATAGGATTGTCCTGGGAACCACCTCAGTGATCCTGGATCAGTACTCGTGAGTGCTGAGAGGTTGAATAAATCGGCACCCTGATCTCACAATCAGCTGTTCTAGTCTATTTCAGTAAGAATACAGCTTTTGGAGTCCCAATACCCTTACAACCAAATCCCTATTCCTTTTAACAAAGTAGCTGGCACTGCTGAATAGAAATCAGCACAAGCAAATGCATTCAGTTAAACGATTGCAGAACAAATCCCAACCAAGAGAACGAAGGAGTGCAACTATTTTTGTCTCCCTGCTTGCATTATTCATGTAAGAAATTACATGCCGGTCAATGGAACAACAGCAGAAAGGCTGAGTGAGGAGGAGAAGGAGAAAAATGGAACATAAATAAGGGACGGCTGGAGTCGATAATAAGAGCGATAGAGTCAGGAACTCCAATTCATTGGCTGGAAGATTAATGGTGCAGAGATGAGTATAGCAGGGAGACAATAAGATACAAAAGGAGAAGAAGGAGGAGAAAGAGGGAGGCAAGCAGGGAAATGGACAGATGGGGAGATGAAAAGCTGTAGACAGTTGAGGCAGAAAAGTACCTAACAGGATGACCTGTTTGGTACTTACAGAGCACTTTCATTTTCATGTGATGATGTGTATATTTGTGCATGCATGAATTTGTACTAGTGTACTGAAAACATAGGTCGGCATAGATTGTATGCATGCACTCATGCTCATTGCTCATATGTGCAATCAGCACATATTGAGTAAATAAACATCAATACAGTAGCCATATTAGGGCAATGGCTATTAAGCATGGTCTCTCAGGATCAACAGTGGCCTGAAGAGCTTCGTCTCTGTTGTCCCTTTTAGGCACTAATTAATCAAAGCCTCTTATTTATGATTAGAATTTCCTGTCTTAGTCTATGGTTAAAAGTTAAGTTACCACCAAACATCGTTTCCCCAAAGAACAATTGAAACTAAATGTGGCATTATCGGTGAGAGAATAAAATGCTTTCTTGGTCACTGGAGACTTTGTGTTAAATATTAAAAAATAACAAATATGTCAGTGGCTCAGTGGCTGTAGCATTTGTAGAATTTGTACAATTGTGTGAAAATATTTGATTATCAAATTAAGGCCAGGATTTTGAATTAGGCTGATGGTGGAGATAAAGCAGGCAAAGTTTATACAAATATGATATATTTGCACTGCTATAACTGTCTCTGCTGTGCTTCAGTACAGTGTTAGGAAAATACTCAGTGAAATGACAGTTAAAGTTACCTTGGATCCTTGTAAATTCTGTGTGAGTAGAGGTTGATTAAGATATGGGTCATATTAGTAGAAAAGGAAAAATGACTGGAAGGGAATAGAGAACAAATGCAGAGACTAGAAAGAGGGAGCCAGCATCTGAGACGGAATTCAGCCTGATGCCAAGCTCACTCTTAGCTGGAACAGTGCATCAATATTTTGATGCCCGAGCAATGAAATGTATTACTCTTCTATCATCGTATGTTTGGGAGGAAAGAGAGAAATAAAGTCACATTAGGCCTGACTTTTCTGTCCAGGCTGATTACTACTGACGGGGTGTGACACGGGGCAGCTGGCAAACAGAACAGGCAAACAGTCAACTGCCAATCATCGCTGACCTGTTGCAGCTCAATCTGACCTAATCAACACACGGCCTCCTTCAGAGGTGGCCTCACACAGAGATGGATACACACACACAAACCAACAAACAGTTTAGCAGTGCTCTAAGAACACAGATGTTCAGAGTACTGGTAAATTACCTGCAGGTAGCAACTGGTTTTTATCAAACATAAACTGGAGTACAAAAAAAATAACAAAAGGGTGGATAAATAGTATTTTCTCATATTTTTAACATATTCTTAACTCCTGGCTACAGAAGTTCGTAAAACTACAGCTCTTTATCAAAAAGCACCTGGCTGCTTTCTTTGAGAGAGCACTGCTCTTCCAAGAAACTGAAAATACATGACTTGAATCCCTTTCTTATAATGAAACAAATGCTGAAGAAAATGCTTTTTTTTGGTTGCTTCTTACAACACCAGCAATGACAGAGAGAGAACAATTTAGTAGAAAAGAAGAATTTTAAATGACACAGGAAAGTTGATAGAGCGTTAGTAGCTGTTGGGCAGAGTAGATACGCTGCCAGGGTTTTGGACATATTAAGTCTTTCCAGGACTTACCTAGGTAATCTAATTAGGATCCTGTTACAGTAATCCAGATGAGAGGTAACAAATACATGGATGAGGGTTTGTGCAAGCAGTTTTAATTGAGCTTCTATTTTCTTTGTTGTAGCTGCTGTTTGTGAATTTGTTTGAACTTCTATTTTATATTTGGTCCTTATATGTCTTAAAATTGTGCATCACTATGTCTACATCTGAAAGTCTAAAGTTCTGCTGGTATTATTTGGTTTTCTTACAGGGGGTAGAGTGTGGTAGGTACAGAAGTGGTTTGACAATGATGGAACAGGCTGATTTCCTGGGGTGAATAGCATCTAAAATGTAATGTCTAAACTGACAAAGAAAGCACTTTTCTCTCTTCATGGCTTCCCTTTTTCGTGTCTGTTTCGCTGAGAATTTGCATGAACTGTGTGCTTATCGTACACGCAGCATCCAAATCTCAGCACATCTGCTAGCAGGACATCAAAGCATAAGATTTTAAAATGCTCTCTCCTCAAACTTCACACAGAAAATCCAGAATGCAACATGAAGTAACTTTTCATCCATGCAACACACAGATGTATACCACATAACTAATTGGTAAAAGGAAGGACATCAAAAATCTGTAGTGTATTATGAATCACACATGCACCCATGAAAAGATTAATAGATGGAAAGGAAATGTTCCAGAGCCTCTGATCTGAAAATTCTTAAGCTCAACCACAATAAGAATTCACAAGCAACCACTGTACCAACAGTACACCTGATATCAGATACTCAGACACTCACAGGACCAACAATGAGTTCACACCATGGAAACTGATTTGGACAAACAAGCGTGTCATTCTCTTTGAAACAGTGCCTAACCAAAAAAGTGAAAAATGGCACGTAGAATTTATATGTTGTAATTTCTTTCAATTTAATGGCATTTTTAACAAATCAGTAAGTACAGCCCTCCATTTACACTTTCAACTATAAAATTAGAATTAAGGGTTCCAGATTAAGTGCCAATGATTTGAAGCTCTTTAGGTTGGTTAAAATTCTAACATCTATAGAGTCTGTCTGCAAACACTTGCTAACTACTAACCGAGCAGAAGTGAAACTTGAGAAAGTGCGACCCAAAATAGTGAATGTTTCCCTTAAGTAAAAGCTGTGCCTCAGCACTGCAGCTAACACATTTCAAAAGGTGCAACTTTTAGTTTGAAGGCAAACGGTCTCCATTTCCTGTTTGTGTTGCACTTTTCACAGTTTCACTGCTGCTCAGAGAGTAGTTTGCAAGTGTGTTAGGGTGTTTTTCTTTTACATTTGTAACCATGAGAAAGATGTAACCTTGGGACCTATAGCATACGGGGTGCCTCTCACTGGCCCCAGCAAGTCTGGAGAAGTGTTAGGAGAAAGGGGACCTCAGTATATGTTATCTTTATGACAGGGACCAGATGTGGGCAGTAAATGACTATATAAATTGGATGTTCTACAGGAATGTCTTTGTTAGCTCTCGGCTGCATGTGGGAGAGTTACCCGTGCACGTAAATAAAGGATTTGAATGGCCATCGGAGTCCCTCTCTTCATTGTGT
>VUQI01020180.1:0-17296 GCA_015106735.1 Paratilapia polleni | reverse complement strand
AACACATGAAAGCCCATTTGGAGTTTGCAAAAAAGCACCTGAAGGACTCTCAGACTGTGAGGAACAAGATTCTCTGGTCTGATGAAACCAAGATTGAACTGTCTGACCTCAATTCTAAATGTTATGTCTGGAGGAAACCAGACACCGCTCATCACCCACCCAATACCATCTCAACAGTGAAGCATGGTGGGGGCAGCATCATGCTATGGGGGTGTTTTTCAGCAGCAGGGACTGGGAGACTGGTCAGGGTGCAGGGAAAGCTGAATGGAGCAAAGTACAGAGATATCCTCAATGAAAACCTGTTCCATAGTGCTCAGGACCTCAGACTGGGCCGAAGGTTCACCTTCCAATGTGACAATGACCCTAAGCACACAGTGAAGACAACACAGGAGTGGCTTAGGGACAACTCTGTGAATGTCCTAGAGTGGCCCAGCCAGAGCCCTGACTTGAACCCTATTGAACATCTCTGGAGAGACCTGAAAATGGCTGTCCACCGACAGTCCCCATCCAACCTGACTGAGTTTGAGAGGATTTGCAAAGAAGAATGGCAGAAAATCCCCCAATCCAGGTGTGCAAAGCTTGTTGTATCATAACCAAAAGACTCGAGGCTGTAACTGCTGCCAAAGTCTGCTTCAACTAAGTTAAGGGTACTAAGTACTAAGTAAAGTGTCTGAATACTTATGTAAATGTGATATTTCAGTTTTTTCTTTTTAATAAATTTACCAAAACATCCTACAATTCTGTTTTCATTTTGTCATTATGGGGTACTGAGTAAAGATTAATGAGAAGAAAAATGAATTTAAACGATTGTAACATCAGGCTGCAACGTAACAAAACTGAAAAAAGTGAAGGGGGTCTGAATACTTTCTCAACCTAATGTGTATATACACACACACACACACACACAAAATGAGGGGACATTTGATCATATCAATATCAATCTGCCCAGTTTGGAAGCATAAACCACTGTGAATCCATTTCACCTGCTGTGGTGACTGATTTTTCTCTAGTTTCTCTAGTTTACCTGCCACTGATTCAGGTTGCACAGGTAGTCCCATATCGTAGTCCTGTGTCTCTCAGCACATTCTCAAGAGTGTGGAGGAGCTACCAGGAGACAGGCCATTACAGCTAGACAGCTGGACAGGGCCGTAGAAGGGAACTGCCAAAGCCCTACAGAATGACCTCCAGCAGGCTACTCGTGTATCTTTCTGACCAAACTGTCAGACACAGACTGTGAGAATGACATGAGGTCCCAGTGTCCTTTAGTGGGACCTGTGTTTACAGCCCAGCACTGTGCAGCTTGACTGGCATTCACCAGAGAACTCCAGAACTGCTGGGTACACCATCAGCACCTTGTTCTCTTCACAGATGAGAGCAGGTTCACTTTGAGCACATGTGACAGACGTGAAAGGGTCTGGTGACATCATGGTGAACATTATGCTGCCTGTAACATCATACAGCACGACCGGTTTGGCAGTGGGTCACTGATAATCTGGGAGGCCAATTCTTGGAGGGTCACACAGAGCTCCATGTTTGTCGACAGTACCCTGACTGTTGTTAGGGACGGGGATGAAATCCTCAGACCTACTATCAGACCTTATGCTGGTGCAGTGGACCCTGGGTTCTTCCTGGTGCAGGACAATGTCCAGCCTCATGTGAACTGAGTGTGTAGGTAGTTCCTGGATGATGACGGCACTGATGTCATTGACTGGCCCTCACGTTCCCCAGACCTGAATCAATTGAGAACCTCTGGGATGTGATGTATTGTTGCATTTGACGCTGCCAAATAGTGCCACAAACTATGAACAAACTAGAAGGAGATTCCCAGAACACCATCCACCTGCATCAGGAACATGCCCAGACTTTGTGGGGAGTGCCACATGATGACATAATATTGATCAGCCTGTGATTTCAATTTGTAACTTTGATTTTTGGTGTGATTTTGAATCCAACTGTCAAAGGATTGATGTTTTGTTTTTTTCCCACTCACTGTTATTACATCAGTGAAAATTAAAAGAATAAATGACACAGCGTATGTCAGCACAGATTTTCAACTTGAATATTTTGTTGATCAAGATCCAGTGTGTGGTTTCAGTGTTCCCCTAATTTTTTTTGAGAAGCGTATATGAGCAAATCAGCAAAAGCGGGGCTGTCAGAGTGAACAGAGGAATGACATTTTGAAAGACTTACAGCAAAACAAGATCTTACCTTCTTTGTAATTCTCTCATTTTCTTTTAGACAGTCTGATATAATGTAACATAATGATGCTATTATTGTGTTTTATTGTATATTTATAGTGAAAAAAAATACCTTGGCTCATTTGTAGCAGATCTGCCACTACATAGCCAAGAGTGACTTGTAGCTTATTATAGCACATTAGCTAACATTAGTTAACATTATCTCATACTGCTGTATAACTGACACTTATTTAGTTAGTTTGTTAACTTTTTCCTTTTCGCTGTTGTTTCCAGCAGTTGGCTCAATTTTTTGGAGAATTGTACTTTAATTCAACTGTACTGGTAAAGTTGTTTTTATTTTTATTTTCTTTTTTTTTGTCAATGTTGTATGGACTGAATAAGCTAGTACTATACATTAGCTTAGCAGTTAGGTTGTATGCTTTGTATGCTGTGTGTAGCTGCATTTTGCTAAATAACTACCTGAGGGAAACAGGCTGGCTTGAAAAGTAAGGTTAAAAAGTAACTGCCCTAAAACAATCAACCAACTCCAAATCTCAGTCTGACGCTCCTCTATAGACATTTTCTTTTCCTACAATAGATTTAACTCTCTTGAACAAATTCCAGTAAGTCAGCATATTTGCATTTATGTGCCATCAAAGAAGAATAAAATCACACTGATTTACACGTTCAGGAGAATGATAAATGCGGATCCACTGGTGTTTTTACACCAAAAAATATGCTATATATCACATAATAGGAACATTTGCTTAATTATATGAATGATTATTTGTTAGTTACATTTATTTATATGGGGGTTTATAGAACAAGAAACACATTTATTTCATATATACACAAGCTATAACATGTATTCATGGATGTTTCTGTTTCCTTTCCTTGTTATAGTTTGTAGTATACATATTTTTTTCATTTATATATGGTTTATCATACATATTTGTGGATTGTGGATCAAAGGTTGTCCTGTAAAAATATGTTTACTTCGATCAACAGACTTCCTCAAGTATATTCCTTAATCGAAGTATAACATGTACAGTAAATATTTTAACAAAGAAAGAGAGACGGACAGTTAAACGCTTTGCTTTTCTTTGTTTATCAAACAAATGTGTACATTGTCTTTTATATAATATATTTATAAAGTGCTTAATAGGCTTAGATAGTTATATTAATTAATGTTTATTAATCATAGAACATCATATTAGTCGGTTTGTATGTTGTTGATGGTGGCGTATTACTCCAGCAATGTGACAGCTGTTATTTACATAATGTATACAAGTCCTAGGTCGGTACACCCACATCAGTGTGGTTCTGCTGAAATCATGACGGTGAGCAGGTGACGCCAGCATCTTCAGAGTGGTCACAGTTGTGCACGTTCCAGGATATATGGGAGCACTGCTGCAGGGATGTCTCGGCACCGCTGCACTTGAGGTTGTCCAGCAGGATTGTTCCCGTGCCGGGCCCGAAGTAAGCTTGTCCCCAGGCTGCTGTGGCTTCTCCACAGCCCACTTTTCGGCACACCACCTGAGCATCGGGGAGGTCCCAGGCATCATCGCACACTGTGCCCCATCCAGAATTCAAGTACATCTCCACTCGACCCTCACACCGGTGCTGGCCACCCACCAGTCTTATCATTCCTACAAAAAAAAAACAAAAAAGGAGTCTTGTAAATTTAGAGCACTAACTGTTTTTGAGAACCACTATAGAGGAATATGACATGGTGAAATAGCTGAAAGTATATTTGTGACCTACCTTCAGGCGGTTGTGTGGTGGTGGTGGTGGCTGGTACTTTTTCTGTTACTCTGAATTCACGTCCGCTTGCGAGGGGGAAAAGCTGGGGGTCAAAAGCTAGGGGGAAGCAGATAGAACATAGTTACACTCCTGCATTTGAGGCACAGTCATGGAATATTAGGTCCCAAAAGCATTAGCAAGGTTATCTTCTAATGATTTTACAGACTATAACATCCCTACTTGCTTCCTCAGTTCCTGTAAAGTAATAATACAGAGACACATTTTGCAGAAGCAGTTTCAACAGCTATTTGTAAAAATCAGTTTTTGTAATGAGGTTTATACTCACAGCGCTCATTTTCATGCATAAATTATATCCCCTTTGCCTGTTCTAATTACTTACTAAAGGCAAAACTACTCAAAACAACTGCTGCTGTTAAACAGCTGCATTACAATATTTCTTGATCAATGTGAAACCAAGTATTTACAGTATAAGAAAAGGAGAATGTTTGTGCTTTTGATTTAGCCATAAAAAAGTAAAGTTGGCCTGGAGGCATGGGGTGACGCTGATGTGCCTTGACTCATCCACTGTTTTTTTTATGCTCTCTGGGCTGTCTCCTCCTCAGAGTACTACAGTCATGCATTGCAACTGGACAGCTCAGCGGGGCGGGCGTAGATGACTGGATAAAAAGGTGGCATGAGCTTTCAGTGGAACTGATGACTTAAGATAGATGTTTATATGGCTATAGATACAGACATTGCCGATGTTTAGTCAAGTATGTGTGCATGTTATAAAAGTACACCTAATGTAGCCTGGTTTAGCACCACAAGATGACAAGGAGGGTCTTACGTGCACAGATAACTCCAGCGTCCTCATGATGGCCACAGTTGTGCTGACCCCAGCCCAGGTGAAAGCACTGGGACAGCTCCAGTTCAGATCCGTTACATTCCACATTGTCCAGCAGGATCGGGCCCGAGCCGTGGCCGAAGTAGGCATTGGACTTGGCTGCAATAGGCGGGCCACAGCCAAGCTGCTTACATACCACTTTGGCATTGGGCATGTCCCAGTCATCATCACACACCGTCCCCCAAGTATTTTTGTAGAGGACCTCTACACGACCCTGGCAGCTACTGTTGCCATTCATCACACGGATGGCTGATCCACCTGCGCGAGGATAAACAGATGGATACATTATTGTAGTTTTTGAGTACAAGCATCTTTTCCTTGATAGCCTGTATCTCTAATGCTGGAGTGTCCAATACTAAAAAAAAAAAACTGTATTTGTGGATACCAAGCAGAAATCAGTGCAGTATTGCTACCTTTTGTCTGAGTAGTTGTAGTAACAGTAGTTGTTGTACTTGGTGGCAGGGTGACTGGAACTTTTTGTGTTGCTGTGGGGAAGACGAAAAAACAAAATTAGCTGATAATGGGTTTATCATGGCGGGGTTAGTCTGTGGAACACTTTCACCACCATGTTTTGTGGCACTGTGGTGCAGCATGTATAAGAACATCGGGGGAGAAATGGCTCTCCCTGTTGGTCATGTGGCAAAATGCACGTTCCCGGACAACAAATGGAACAGGCTGGTGAGCAGGAGCACTAATCACACCGAGCTTGTTTGCACACAGATAAAACATAGTCTGTAGTGTATGGTATGGTGTACCTGCGGTGTTCAGTGTTCCCCACAGCCCTCGTTGGATTTCTGTTGCTACAGGCGGTACAGTAGTGAACCCTGAAATGGGTAAATTTAAAAAAAGGTTTTATTTAACACATCAAACAAAGTCTACTTTTACAATTTCTGCTACTGCCCTTATTATTCAATAAATTTATACTTATACACCAACATAAGGCCTACTTTACTATAATAATAAGCCTACTTTAAAGGCTTATTCTTTAATTGTGGTAAAACAAAATGACAGTAATCAGTATTGAGTATAGATGTAAGAAATGATCAGTTCCAAAATAGTCAACAGCAATAAATGGCTAGCATGACACGGAAGGTCATTTCTGCCAGTCTGGTCCAGTGCTTTAATACAGAGCAAAATATTTAATCGACATTTTGATGAATTGCTGTTAAATTCTGTGCAGACATTTACTGTCCAACTAGGATGAATCCAACTGATTTCCTCCCATAAGAACTGTGTAAGTATCACATTCTAATATGCCAACATGCTCAAGTGTGGTTGTGAACTTCATTTCTTAGTTACACGTGTACTACTTGTGTTAATGTGGCAGGTTTAAGAGTACCGGTGCAGGTGACCCCAGCATCCTCGTGATGGCCACAGTTGTGTTTGCCCCAGCCCAGGCTCTTGCATTTAGTCAGGTCTTGCTCGGTGCCATGGCAGTTGACGTTGTCCAAAAGAATCAGGCCAGTACCGTAGCCAAAGTAGGAGTTGGTGTGTGCAAAGATGGCACTACCACAGCCAATCTGCTGGCACACTACCCGGGCATTGTCGAGGACCCAGTCATCATCGCACACTGTCCCCCAGTCCCCCTGATAGTAGATCTCGACTCGACCCTGGCACGCATTCTGTCCATTAACCAGACGGATGGTGCCATCTCCTAAAGCAAGAAGGAGAGGAAGTGATTTGTAGGGAGTGATGTGGATATATCTTTTTCTCTACAGAACATATTTTTAGACTCTGTAGGTTTTTATTAGAATCTCTATTTATGCCAGTTTGGGGGTATCAAAGGGAACAGCAGCTGCTGGGATTTGACACTGATACAGAGAAAGAAGAAAGGCACAAGCAATACAATACAATACACATTATGGGTTCAGTGAAAATCAGAAGGTGGAGAGCTAAGTCAACATCTAATATTGCACTGAGCACATAAGATGTTGTCATCTTATGCATCTTTACAGACAAAACACGCAGACAATAGATATTCTCGTGTGTCCATCATTTAAGAGAGCCCTAAATCTGGAAGGCTTCACTAAATTCCCACAGGGTTTCATGATGGCTACTGGAAAAGCAGCTAGATATGTCACTTAACTAAATTAGATTCTTCTTTTGGTCTTTCATGATCCTTTAGAGGACTAACAGAAAATACAACAGGATGACCACAACAAAGGCAAACCCAGCAAACAATAAGAGTGGCCTGGAATTCAAGAGGCCTTTGGGGTGTGTTGAATATGTTCAAAAGTCTCCACTATCTCACAAGTCTTTGATGTTTTCGAAACTAAAATAATATATCACTTCAGTTCAGTTTATGTTTCTTGATTAATAAATCTGTTCTTTTTTTATGAGACTTCCTGAATTTTGGACCAAACACAATGGCAAAATAAGCCATCGTTCATTATTTAATGCAACCTGCCCTCGCATTTTGTGGCCACATCTGGCGTGCCACCTGTCTATAGATTTGTGTATTTTTGATTTTGGTCATAGAGCATAAAAAAAACCTAAAGAAAAATAGATCTGAAGTTGAACTCCTCAGAGTATACATTATAAATTCATAGTGTTCCCTGTAGTCTTTGTCATAAGTTGTTTTTTGGAATGAGATGAGCACATTTGGATATCCTCTTCTTTTAGCAGAGAGACAATGCAGCATCTGTCGCTTAAAGCTTTATGCAAATCAGCCTGATGGCATGGTTCCATTTTCTGAGGTAGCCATGCAATTTCATCAGCTTTGTCCACTGGAGATTAATTCCACATACAGGTGTAGTCCTCAAGCATGGCTCAGATGCTTAGACAGAAACAGATTTGTTTGGTCACATGAGGGCGGTGGAGATAGGTTGTGAAGAAACACTGCAACGTAATCACGGCTAACACATCCAGCACAGCCAGCCAAAACGGAGCAACATTAGCAAGCATGTTTCTGGCCACCTAAAATCTAAAATATCTGCCTCTGTGGTTGCTAAATTTGCTGGTTTTAGTTCACTCTCACCAGTCTGAAACCCACAGGCTCAGTGCCAAATAGCAGTGTTGCACACAGTGAAACCACAGCAATGAACTGAAAGTCACTACAAAGCTCTGTATGGCTGGGATGAACTGTAGTTTTGAGTGTCATTTTTCTGAATTATTGTGATACAGAGTTAGCTCGCTCACATACAAATGCCTTTGAGATCCATCGCCACACCTACGTGTACTAATTAGTACAGCTTTCAGTTCGTACTTGAAGTTTCGGTGGTCAAAGTGGAACAAGGTTACAGTAGATATCTGTTAAAACATCAAGGCTGTTTGCTTTTATCATTTTTTTTCTTTTTGTAAAGACCAATTTATCCATCTCTTATTTAACATTGGCAGAAGACCAGTCTCATTTTGATAAAAGCAGAGGGCACTTACGTAAGCCAGATATCGGCTGGGGTGGCGTGGTGCGTTCCTCAAAACCTCTCGACCCCACCAAGGTCGGTTCTAACAAAAGCAAAATGAAAAGAAAAGCAGCAATTTTGTTAACTTTGTTCTCTTTTCTTACTATAGGTTTTATACACGAAAAGATTATTCACCTTTTCCAACTTAAAATTTGTATTTTAGGCTTTACCTCTGCAGGTAACACCCACATCCTCATAGTGGTAACAGTTGTGGATACCCCATCCCAGACTATGGCACTGGCTGAGTTCCGTTTCACTTCCTCTGCAGTCCACGTTATCCAACATGATGGGCCCAGTGCCTTGTCCAAACAGAGAGCTGCTGGCCACCGCCACGGCCACTCCGCATCCCAGCTGACGACACACGACGTTGGCGTCCACCATGTCCCAGTCGTCATCGCACACCGTACCCCACGAGCCATTGTATTGCACCTGCACTCTACCTTCACACCTGTTCCGTCCATTCACCAGTTGTACTTTGGAGAGGCAAGTAGAAAATATTTGTCAGGGTTTCACTCAGAGGAGACATTTTGACAACACGTGCTTCTGTTTGAAAATGATATGAAGAAGACAGACTGGTGAGGCTCTAATGTAATGACAGGTAATAGGAGGGAAAAATCCCTCTGAAAAAAGTCTAATCCTACCAAGTTAAGGCTATCAATAAGCCACATGACTCCTTGGAAGTGAGTGAAGTGGATGCAGGAGGTTACATAGCAAATAAGTAGGGATTAAGGAAACAGAGAGCTGGGAAAGTGACCTTGTTTAAAAAGCCTCAGGCACTGTGCTACCTTCTGTGCTCTCTTTCACTGACACACAGCCAGACGCTGATAGGTTTTCATGACGTGACTAGGATGCAGACATTTCTTTTTTTACCAAAAATGTTCTGGGCTGTTAACGGATGGATGTGGAGGCAGCTGTGCAGTTCACACTTACCTGGATACTGCGTCCTCACGGGGCTTTGCACGTCATTGGCTGAAACAGGAGGGAGGAGTGGATATGAGTATGGTTAAATTATTTGTTGAAAGATGGTTCTTGGTGTTCTATAGTTACTGTACTCTATATCTACTATATCTATTTTCCTGTAACAGGAGACACAGACTGAAACCACAACAGGAGGCCTGTTCAGACTGTACCAGCTACTACACAAATATGTAAGCCTGTTGCTTTTACTTGTTTTTTTGTTGGTTTGTTTTTTAAGCCATGGTAGCAATGTCAAACAAACTAAATAAGCAGCAAAATAAAGTGCATCCCCATCAACCACAGATGTACCTAATGTTGAGCTAATTAGCTGCTAAAACATTAAATTAAAAGATGGTAAACATTGTTTCTCCCATGTATGTTAGCTTTGTCATTGTGACATTTAGTTCACTTTTGTGCCTAAGTGTAGATGTTTTTAAGCAAAACGCGGGGGGTCCATGTGTATTTCTGTGATGTCAGGCTATTTCCCACACTGGAAGATGGAGGACATTCTAATGCCTGAAGACTATTATCTCAGATTTCAACACCTAACAAAGACACAAGAGACTTTTTTAACCATTGCACCCAATGTGGGTCACTTCACAGGGTTCTCCCATGTGTTTGTGACAGCGAAACATGAACAACATATACAGGAAACTCGGTGTCTCCTGCAGGTTAAGTGCTCGTTTTCTGGGGGGGAGACGCAATTCTTATTCTAAGGAGGAACAGAAATGTAAATAGTGATTAACTTGAATATTACTTACTGGATAAAGTCTGTCTGCTTATTTTCACGTCTCCTGAAATTAGAATGCAAATAAAAAGGTTAGCAAGGCACGCATTTGGACATCTGTTAGCTCTATGCAGAGATAAAACCAGTCATCTGGTGTCAGCACATTTAAATAAGTTGCTGTGCGCAAGTGTTGATTCAGTGAGTGGAATTGATCTTCTCTCGCTTCAAAAACAAACTGCAGGGCCTTTAACCAGCTATCACTGTGGAAACACAGGGCAGGCACTAGCTGTGGATACAAAAGCACTCATCTACAGGGAGTTTACTTGCAGGTACACCCGGTTCTTGAGCATTATGAGTGCTTCGAATGTGTTTAGGCAGTGGCCCAGAAGATAATCATCTCATGTGTCACATTCTGGCTCAGTTTCAGGCTCAGTTTGGGTTCAACTTCTGAAATAAGCAGAATCTCAAAGGAAATTATTTAAATTATTTTAAAAAATAAAAATAGAAATTCTAAACTAATGGAAATGGTTATCATACTTATGATTTACAGTACTAGGTAGAGCTTAGGGAGGTTTTAACCTTCTTACAACCAACCTTTAGCTTTTGGTTATTGTAGAAATGTCCCCTTTAGGAAATTATATACTTTGAAACAAAGAGCATAAACTTTTTAAGCATATTGCCTTTCCTTGTATCACATTGTAATGCATAATAATGCACTGATAATGCAATACAAATATGATTTAGGATCTGTCCTTTTGATGTTCTCTGCTATCTCATGACATGACATGCACTAATCTGCATGTATACCTTCCGGTAGCTTCACAGGAGTGGACGGCCTTGATGTTTTGTACTCTCTGGACAAATTCATGAAACTCACGCCCACCTCCCCCAAGCACTCACCGAGTCGCAGCAGCATGCTGACGGCCACCAATACGAGGGATCCCAGTAGAGAGACCAGGAGCCACACGGCCGGGTTCCAACACCTGCACTCGCTCTCCACCACACGCTGGCCTCTCATGGCTCCCTGACTGACCATCCGCCTTCAAAACACAGATTCACACCCTCTCAGACACACTGATCTGGCTCCCCAGAGTCCTGAGATGTATCTAATGGGCTAGAGTAGCAGTAGCAGACACTTTTCTACTACTAGATAACAGCCACTGTTTTTTTTTTGTTGTTGTTGTCCTGGTTCAGACAAGCCTAATTATAGTATTGGATTGTTTTCACTGATGAAGCCTGCAGCTGTTGGTACTGTGCTGCTGTAGTAGGGTATTGATGGTAGTCTGAGGTCAAGCCTGGTAGAAGGGGAGCTCAGACAGAAATCATTCCCAGGAATCACATGATGCACATCACTCCCCAGTGACATGAGAGAGCTGTAAGGAAATTCTAATGGCATTCAAATGGTCACCCATGTTTCCCAGATACCAGCAAGTGCCACCAACTATTGATGCTGCTGCCAGTAAAATACAGGGAACAGAGTGTTTTGAGTTACATTGTTGTTTTGTAAGCACAAAATGGCCGCTGTGGACAGACCTGGCAGCCGGACGAGGTCAGTCACCCTCATGGTTGGAGTGAGGAGGTTTAGCTTGTGAGCATCATCAGCAGCTGGGGAAGGCTTGTGTTACAGGCAGAGTTAGACACCTGTGTCACTGTTTCAAGGGGATTTTCCACAAGACAGAGAATATTGGGAATCGCCAACAGTCACTCAGTAACCAAAGTTAGATAGTAACGTGACCAGACACTAAATACCCTTCATTCTTCTGAACTGAGAAACTGAGATAAATGACATTTATAAAATACTGCAAATGATTCAAAACGGCATAAAGATATGCAAAAAATATTTAATATGTTACAGTTTAACATAAACTGCACTGCAATATTACGCTGTAAAATACAAAACATTTTGTACAGTAATGTGCTGATCTTTGTCACTATGCTTTATTACTATCAATACTGATGCCTTTGAGGAAAAAACTATTAATATAACATAAAACATACCACTGCACAATCTTACAGTATGTTACAGTACAGCCTCAATCTGCACAAAACTCATGCAACTAAAATCACGTCCCATCACCTTTTAAAAAGTAGTCGCAAAATATTGCAGCAACCTGAGGATGTGGTTGCTCGGATACAGTGCTTTACTGTAATTAAATCTTTTATGGTGCGACAAACAAAATGCAATGCAGTATAGAAATTTCCAAGCACTGTATAATGTATCTTATTGGTTCAGATGGACTACAATTTTAAGTGTAGTTACACCACCAAGTGCTATCTTTAACTTATTCGGCTTAGACTGGACTTAAATTTATCGAACTGCTCAAATTTGTTTCAGCCTGATCAAAATGTTTGTATTTTGTTTATTTGATTCAAACATATGAATTTATTGAACACCCTAATCAGTTTTTTGAATGTCCTGTTTGACTTGACATTAGAGGGCTGATGTGTAAAGCCTGTTCTCATTCAGTTTTTCATTTTGCAGCGTCAATTCTTCACTGAACATAAGGGATTTGCAGCGGCTAAATTCCAAACTTCCCATATAATTTTAAAGCAAAGGATCGAGAAGTGTTGTTCGAAGCATGTGGCTGTTTGCCTCTTTGCTCATGCAGAATTCCCCCCTGACCTTACACAAGAATGTGTATTAGGGGATGATGAGGGGAGAATTTGATATTGGCCCCTCGAGATAGTGGACATTCCGGACCTAGGGGGCACAAAAAGACATTTCTGCTTTCTGTGGTCCCCATCGTCAGGCATAAACGCTGCTTCCTGCAATCTGTCACTAGAACCCTCCAAAATGCTTAGGCACCTGATGACACTGCAGGGGCGCCTCTCATCTCCTTGGAGAGCAGGAGGCAAGGAGAGAAAGAGGGGGGATGTTAAAATATTTAGCAGCCGTACTGTACAGGTGGAGGTAAATTTAACACAACTTTTCCGGGGCCGTTTTGCAGCCACAGAAACTCTGGATAGACATGTTTTCATCCAGGTCAGTTCCATTTGCATTGTCTCCAAAGGTGCGGTGCCAAAGGCCAGAAGCCCACAGAGAAGTTATTGTACCTCCAATTGGGAGGTGGGGATTTTAACACCAGCACAGCGCTGGAGAACCACGGCTGTCTCATTTGCAGACTGTACCAACAAACCACTCGAAACTCTGGGACAAATGGCTCAGTTATGAGGGATGAAAAATAATCTAGTCCCCAATGTTATGTTTTTCAATACTCCATTCATGGTAGGATGTAGCGCAGATCCGCTGGGGAATAATGTTGCCTTTTGTGTCGGCTCTGCTTCCCCTCCCTTCTCACTTCCCTGCACTGAGAAATAGCTGAAAGATCTCAGCCCCACAAAAATACCCATTAATGTCTGAGATAAACCAGAGAATAACACTGTCAGTCCCTTTAACAGAGAGAATTTTGTGCCATTTAAACAGAGAATCAGTGGATTTGTCAGCATGTAATCTCACCGTAGGTCTTAAAAAAGTGATATTCTTTTTGTTTTTATGACCAAATTTTAAAGAGAAAAGAGTTCTTGGAGAAAATTTCAAGTAGTACTTCAAAGAATTTGACATTATATGACCTTAGATTTCTGATATCAGTGTAAATGCACAGTTACAGAGCAACCACTTCAGTGACATAAAAGCCAGATTTAAAGACATCACTGTCCACTGACGTGTCAAGGAGCCAGATTCATGTAAAAATGTTCATGATAATCAATAAAGTAAAGTAAAGTATTTGAAATAGAGCAATATAAACATAGATTTCATTTTAAACAAATACATACCTGATGTAAAAGTTATTATCTTGACCCACAATAAAAAAATAAAATAAGTTTCCTCCCCCCAAAAAAACTACAAAAATGTCATCAGAGCACAAATAGCTGGCAGCTTAATTCCACAAGTCACACAGAAAATACAGAAAGTTTGCGTAGGAATGGAGGCAGGGAACTCGGAGTATCCAGCGCTACGTGTTTTAGGTCTTTCATCTCCTTAACCCTGCTTGACTATAAGTACCTGGATTCGGTGACAGAGATTACGTAAAACAATAAATACCAGAGCCATTGTATGTTAATATTCTAACGCCCTGTACCTGTCTGTGCTTAAAAGAAACAGGAGGGGCAAAAAAAAAGACAATGCAATGAAAGCTAACCCTTTACTGGTACCCCTGCATCTCCGGTTTCAGGTAGCTCTCTCAGAAGGTGTGGTCCTGCTCATCCCTGCACACACTTGCAGAGAGGGACGAGGCTGTGGCTTGGGTCCTGTGTGTGTGTGGGTGTGTGGGTGTGCGTGCGTGCATAGGACTCTCCCACACAGAGGTCCTCTAAAGCAGGAGGGGTGTGGGATTATGAGGCAATGAGTCCCACTGAAAGCTGATGACTGACAAATAAAACTGGATTCATGGAAAGATAAAGCGAAGCACACATTACTGATTGTCCGGGTGCTTAAAAATGCAACTTTGAAAGTCTGTTTGTTTGCTACAAGGCATAAACTATGTTCTTTCTTTGTGTTATATTCCTGCTGAGCCTCCACACTCTTTCAGAAGCTGAATATCCTGTGCAAGGTTTGTTTGGATTTTTCTTCCACTAAAAATAAAAATTGTGCATAAACTCATTCTTCCACAAATTACTGCCTCCCTTCCTTAATGTAACATATTCAAATGAGTGACTTAAGGTGTCTATGTAGTTATATTTTGGCTATACAAAATATTTTATAGCTCTTTCTGTTGTATGAGTCTTGACAAGGAAACGCCTGGGGCCTCTGACTCATGCAGCAGACTAACACAAATTGCTTCCAAACACTAATCCTTCCTGAGCCACAGAGAAACATGCTGGCTGTTCACGGCCTTTGTCGGCGTTTTCAAGGGCCAATTCAGGGCTCCTTCCTGCGGTGACACCCGAATCAGTGGCTTAGCCAAAACATAGGGATTCAGTTACAGGAGGCTAATTTTCTGAACCTCCAGGACAGCACTAAGAAATCATCACCACGCGCACAGAGCAAGGCTACGTATTTAGAAGTAACCAACTGCTCGGCCTTGAAAATTAATGTTTGCTTTTTTGTGTGTTTTTGTGTGTTTGCACACATCACACAGGTTTACTTTTAAGGTGGGAAGCAAACAAATATGAATATCTTTCATTTGAAGTCATGTTTCTGGCTACATGATAAATATTCATTTATCACTTGCTTTAGCAGCTAAATGCTCCACTATACTTTGCAGTTAGTTACTAACTTTATCTGTCATTTAGTTCTGGAAACATTAGCTTGAGCATTTTTTTAATATGCAATTTTAAAATGTTATCTTATTAACCTTATAATACAAATATAATATCATGAGGCGAATAATTGATGGACAGTTTTTCTTTTGGTTTGTTTTTCACTGTGAATTAAAGTTATTTGTTTAAATTAAGCTTTGATTGTTTGCAGTCTTCTCATGCCATGTAGGTGAAAAGTATAATTTGAAAAGAACAGTTGGTGGCTAACTGTCAGACCGCCATTTTCAGTGGCTTCTTGAGAGTTTTTCATCATCAGCGAGTGAAATAACGGGGCACCACATAAAATCCTGACTCCAACAAGTCTTATTCACCTTGAGGCGACTGTTGTTGTGATTTATAAATAAAACTGAATTGAATTGAATTATTCATTCACATTTACTATGGAGTACAGTAGTCTTTCATTTGTTAGGGGCCAGAAATAATGCCTTATTTCCATTTTTGTGTTATGTCTAAGGCTTGTCAACGACCTAAAAATCATGTTGGGAATACATTTCTGGTAACAATTTTGGATGGACAATGCACTACAAACATCTGATGCAAAATCTCTGCACTCTTGAATGAGCGGCAGGTGCATCAGAGGAAAAAAAAAACCCCACACACTATCTCACTAACTGCTGCTATATTTATAGTTTCAGTGATTCATCAGGAATATATGCAACGTCCCTACATTCTCATTCTCTCATTTACTCCACACATACAACAAGACAAAAAATACATTATATATAATAGGAAAGTGATAGTTACAGCCTAGTTTTGATATAGTCTACAAAGGATTTCCAGATTTTTCAAATGTATCAGAAAAGCCACATACAGTAAGTCTTAGTTTCTCAAGTTTAAGATGTTGCATTACCTTCCTTAGCCACTGAGTCCAACTTGGTGGGTAAGGGTTGTTATGTATTATGTATTATGATGTGTTATGGTTTTATGTAGCACACAGTCAGAGTTGATCTACAGGTGACATCTCTTTTCAGCATGTTTTTGAGGATTTACATGCTGGCTGCTTCTCATCACAGGTTACATGCATTCTGAGCTACAGCATAAAATGAAGGGGAAGCTGGAAGAGCACAACCTGACCTGTTTGATCTATGGCTGTGACTGGAAGTCAAAAATCCCCCTGGAATTACCAGTGCTTTGAAAAGGAATCCCTTTGTCAACTAGGTGACTATATTATTTCCTTTATAATGGTGTTTCCCTTTTATATTGTTAATGTAGGAGTCTGAATTTTTGAGGGATCAGTTTTTGTTAGATTCACGGAAGCACAAATTAACAGCTAAAATTAAAAACCAGGTTCCAAACTTAGCTCAGTAGGAGGGCACTGTGTGATACTGGCATACATTTTCCTGCATGATGAGTAGGTCTACTTTAGCTTTTTACAGGACTTTTATTTGATACTGCTGCATGCCTAATTGTACTTCTGTTATATGGTTCAAAATGGTGCATCGCATCTCCTTTCCAACAGAGGAGGGTGGAAAAAGTATTCAAAAAGAATGATTGATTTACTGTTGTTGACAGTGTGGCCCACAAGAAGGGGGTTACCACGATATTGAGATTTAAGTAAACATTGCAGTCGAAAATGTCCGGTACAAGCAGTTTTATCAACTATGTAGAAAATGCAAATCAATTAATTACAAAAAAAACAAACAAACAAACAAAGAAAAAAAAACATCCACTGGTCCTGCTAAGAATTAAGTTAGGAAACAAGAGGACAGACAGAGGTTGCACCAGTGGACTCCTCTCTGTGCTTGTCCTGTTAGACCACAGTGCAGCATTCGATACCACTGACCACAATATTTTACTGCAGAGATTAGAACATACCTTGGGTATCAAAGAAATTGCATTACAGTGGTTTCAATCATATTTATTGAATGGACTCCAATTTGTTCATGTAAATGGGGAGTCTTCTTCACACTCTAAAGTTAATTATGGAGTTCCTCAGGGTTCTGTGCTGGGACCAATTCTATTTACATTATACATGCTTCCCTTAGGCAGTAATATTAGAAAACATAGCATACATTTTCATTGCTATGCAGATGATACCCAGCTGTATTTATCCATGAAGCCAGATGACACACACCAATTACCTAAACTACAGGCATGTCTTAAAGATATAAAGGCCTGGATGACCTCT
>VUQI01020179.1:1724-26162 GCA_015106735.1 Paratilapia polleni | reverse complement strand
AAGAAATGAAAAAAAAAAAAAAAAAAGCAAGCTGAATGGACCTCTTGCTGGGAAACATAAAATAAACTAACCTAAATATGTTGCCAACACTTTGGCCACACAAGAACATAGTGACACACATCAGCTGCAGCAAAGTTATAATAAATTAGCCTCCTTAAACAGTCTCTTTAATTACTTTGTTTCATCCACTGACAAAAATGTGAAAGTTTTAAAGGTTGAATTGTCTTCCACAAATTGCAGCTACAGCTGAATACACAAACTCTTCCTCTCCCTTATCATAAATTGAAAGAGACTTAAAGTACAAATAATTGTGTCAATATGTGATGATGTTTGATGCAGGAAACATCTGTGAAGTCTTTATGTCATGTCTATAATAAGCAAAGTTTTCATAAACACGCTGACGTGTGCGGTTACTGTCATCATGTTATCGCTCCAACAGGAGGAGGAGGAATTTGTTGTTGTTATTCCAAATCAAAACAGATGTGTAGGGGGTGGTGGGCGGTGGGGGGTGGGGTGTCTGTCTCTCTGTATTTGTGGAGGTGTGTGTTTGTGGGTCTTGGATCGGTTGTTTGTTGTGTATGTGTTTTCACCCTTCCAATACAAGTGTGTGGTCCATACTAAGTGTTTATACTTTCTTCCATGTTAAGGGTCACTTGTTTCTGCTTTGCTTTTTTTGCTCTATTCTGTCAGTCAGCAATGTGCATTAGAAATCTGAGCAGCATGTGTTTACCAGTTGGACACATGTGAAGAACTGTAATACTGTGAAGCTGCACAATGATACATGGCAAGATGGTGATCATATGTGAGGTAGAGGTCCAGTCCAGTCCAGGTTTAAGGCTGACCATGTGCTGACTTCTCCATATTTCCATAAAGTGCTCTGTAAGTCTATTTGGCTTCTTACTCTGTATAGCCAAGCAGTACCTGTGTACCCCACCTTTGTCTCAGCTCTTCATCTAAGGGCATGACGAAATAAAAGCGAAGTCCTTCTAGAAACAAGTCCCACAACTCAGCAGTCATCTTGAAATGCCTCTGGGCATTTATTTTAGTACTGGTCATTTTGAAGCATCTAAATTAATAGTGGCATGGCTGTGCAACAGTTATCACTGTCACCTCACAGACTTAAGGTCCTGGTTCAAATCCTCTATGTGTGGAGATTTGCATGTTATCTCTGTGCCTGCACGAGTTCTCTCCAAGTACTCCGGCTTCCTCACACAGTCCACAGATATGCATGTTAGGTTAACTGGTGATTCTAAAATGGCCATAGGTGTGAATGTGAGCATGAATGATTGTCTGTCTCTCTGTGTTAGCCCTGCAATAGACTGGCGACATGTCCAGAGCGTACCCCGCCTCTTTCCCTATGACAGCTGGGATAGGCTCCACTCGCTCTCTGATCCTGAATTGGATATATGGAAGAAAATGGCTGGATGGATGGATGGTTGGATGGTGACCAGGACATAAACCTGCATGTATAGCATCACTAGTGAAATCTGATTTTTATTTTTTTTTATTTTTTTAAAATTGATTTTTTTCCCCAAAGATTTAAATAAGACTTAAAAAAGCTTCTCTTCTACCATTCTTTGGATGTCATATCTCTCTTTTAATGCCTCTGGTAAAAAAATTTGTTGGTTCGATCTCTGGCCCCTGCACGTGTGAAAGTGTATTTGGAAAAGACACTGAACCTCAAATCGCTCTGCACGACAACACTGGTGTGTGTGTGTAAATGTGTGAATGAAAAAAACACTGTAAAGTGCTTTATAGAACATCCCACATCAGTAAAAGTAAGGACAAATAATTGAAAATTATCTACATTATGTTGTATAATGAGGTGAGTAAACACTTTCCTTCAAGCTTTCAAATTGCTTTAGCTACCATGCTAATATAAAGCTGTTACTCATTAAGTGAATACAGTATGAAATAATGTCATAGTAATATTACTATTGTTATTATTATTTTTGTCACTGACTGTAGCTGCATCATCCTTGAATAAGACCACTCTCCCATAAACACAAAGCTGAGGCTAGCTGAGACACATCTTTTGTCTGTAGCGCCTGCGGTGCCAACACATTAAACCATTTACATCTACACAATACAACCAAACAGAAACACCTGTCCATGTGGATTTTTGTCCTTGAGGCAGTTCTTTATGGTTTGTGCTACACCTTTTAACTGCAAATAAAGACATCTTAATGCTGCACTTGGTAAATGCCCATCTACACAAAGTGAGGTCCATGAGGAAGTTAGTTTCTGAGTCTGGTGTTCAGGCTGACCTCCAGCCCCATCCAGCACCACTGGGATAGACTGGAACGCTAACTATGAGCAGGCCCTCTCACCCGAAATCTGCAGACAACCGCACTCATTCTGTTGTTCATTTTTGATCGAATGACTACTTCAGAACTCACATGCGTTTGCATACTTTTGGCCACATATGTCTCTCTCTGGAAATAATGACTCTGCAAGTGTTTGCTAACAGCTGAAAAAGCTGATTAAGCCTTCATCACTAATTACGACCTCTGACATCTTGGAAAATAGAGTCAGCGAATTATATTAATGCCAGATGTAATAATTGTATTCCATAAGAAAAAAAACTGTCGATCAGGGGAAAATTTTCATGGAAGCATATCAGGAATGAAAACCAGGTAACATTTGGTTAAAGTTTGCTTCACTCTACAGGCCAGTATTGTTCTTGGATTTTTACTGTGTAGAAGGCAGGCTTTGTTAAACTGCATTTTGTCTTTAGGGTGCGGTGCTAAATAACAGGTTATAAGTAAGATAATGAGGATTTAGCACCTGGGAAAGTGATGATACCTCATATCATTTATGCTATCAGTGTAAAGTAAGGACAATTATGCTGCACTGTAATCTCGCTGCAGACACAACGCCCTCTGACTGGTGGAGCTTCAGGATCAGGAAGTGAAGCACAAGACCCCTCACATTCCCAGGTCATGTTGCTTCTGTTTCAGCTGCAACAAAGAAGAGATGCTAACCAGTTTTAACATCTGTGGAAACAGTGCAGTTCAGATTTGAATCAAAGGTTTAAACCATGCCACATGTCTCCTTTATAACTCTATTAACAAGGCACGCTTTTAAACTGGGGGAAGAATTGGCAAACCCACTGGTTGCTATGAGTTGTGTTTACCAGCCAGTGCATGCAGAATCCACGGTGATGACTGAACTGAGAAAGGAGGTTGACTGCTGGTAGGTCTGCTTTTAATGGGGCTAAATTCAATCACTTTCTTTTAACTCTGTGTGTCTGGCATTTCCCCCAGTCTTTGCACTTTGCAGCGCTGTCAGACCATGCTATAGGCTTTGACAGCTTTCCCCTTCTTTAAAAAAGCCGGATTCACTGTTTTGGGTTGAGGCAGAAAACTTTGCTCGGTCATGTGAGATAGTGGGAGACGGTTTGGCAAAGCCAAGACTTCACACCAAATATATAATGACACAGGGTTAAATCATCCACCTCTCAGCTGTATGTTTATCTCTTTTGTCTTTATCATCTTTGTGTCTGTCTTGATCCAACTGTATGGAAAATGTAGTTATTGTATTCAGCATACAAACAACTGGCTCTAAAGCCAGAGCTTATCACTTGATTTTTATTTGCACTTTCTCTGTGCTTACATGAACTCTGCATGTCCTCAGTCACTTCACATTAATGTTCTAACTTCCAAACACCTGCAGGGCGCAGATGCCAAAATGTTATATGCTCTTACCATTTAGCTACTGTTATTTTTATTTAGCTTCAAATGGAGCCAAAACAACATAAAAATGCAAATGTGTTATATTTCACATCTTCTCTTCTGGTTCCACTTTTAAACTTCGAGCAGCCAAAAAACAGGTACAAAAAGTAATGCTTTGTGCCATAAAAGTGCACAACTTAATTGCTTTCTTCTCTTGTTGTGACTCTGTTTCAACTTAATTAACTGCATGGACTGAAAACTGCATTAACTGGTTTTTAATAAACTGGACAGAGAAAGGAGAAAGAACTGAACAGAACTGCACATTTCTGCACTCTATGACATCCATACTTGAACTGTAGATATCTGAAGCTTTTTTGTAAGAATAATACGAAAGTGAAATAATGTGCAGCTGCTGATTCTAATCTAACTTTTTATCTACTAGCCTTTTGCACATTCCCATGATTGAGTTTCACAAAAACGGCAGCAGCCAGCTGGCAGGAAAGTTTGAGTGATTTAATTGTGAAATGCTGATGCGCTTCAGAGTGACCCATACTCCCACAAGTGAATGTGCTGCCCGTTGGTTTAATCGTTTTGTACCTGGACGAAGCTGCGTTGAGCTAATTACCTAATTCTCACTCAGCGATCCTTAAAATAAAAGTAGAGTGGTGTTATATCAGTTGCTGGTGAAGGTGTTGGTCCAGCTCAGCTCAGTATGCACATGCCAACATCATCAGCTGATTACTTTTGATTAAAGACACATTTCTTATCTCTCTGCTCTAAACAGGAAAGGCTTTGATTATAAACAGATGGCAACAATTATTGAGGCAACAGTGAAGAATACTTTTCATTATCTGAGTCCCAGAATGCACGTTTTGAACAGCAGAGACAGAAATGGTTGAAATAGTTGATCATGAAATGCAATTGATAAGTGAAATGTTGAATTTTGGCAGTTTTTTTGAAAGTATTAAAAATTACAATCACATTGGCACGCATAAATATAAACCCACAGCTGCTTTGAAATAAGGACATGAACCACAGACTGCTTTCATCACTGTTAGATTTTATGTTTTCAGAAAACATTAAAACTTAGGAGGTGGTTTGCAATACTGGATGGTGGTGTGCAGGTTTTCAACACATTCCTGTTTCTTAATCCAAAGATGGGAGCCAAAGGTTGTTGCTCAGTTTATAGATGATCGATTGAAAGAAATTGCACAAAACTTCCATTTGACCCTGTGATATTTTGGTAATCACTTTGACCTCAATTCCCTTCAAGATATTGTGTTTGGTAAGAGAATATCCTTGTATTACTTCTAGCATGGCTGCGGTTTTTAGATCGCTCTCCGAAACTGCACGTGGATCTCCGCCAGCAGGAGGATTCATTCACGGTACCCAACACTCTAAGAGTAAAAAATAAATTACGATGAGTATATGCATTAGGTGAGGTACATAGTTGTGCTCCTCACCTAATGCACACCCTTAAGGCTTGGAGACTGAAGTTTCTTGCACCAAGGACATAGCCAGAGACCAAGGTCTCATCAGCAGCAATGGTCCTCAACAATCGCACATTTGCACATGAAAGTGAACAGAACAGGTCTCCCAGGGAGTGATCTAAAGATAGCAGTCACACTGGAAGCAGCCCAGCAGTGCACAAGGAGAGGACATTGAAATGTTACTTAAATATATACTATATACACCTGCCACTTCATTAGTTAAACCTTGCTAGTCCCAAGTTGGGCCCACTTTTGCCTTTGGAACTGCCTTAATTCTTCGTGGCATATATTCAACAAGATGCTGGAAACATTCCTCAAAGATTTTGGTCCATATCGACATGACAGCATCACACAGTTGCTGCAGATTTGTTGGCTCTATTGGTTTGAGATCTGGTGACTGTGGAGGTCATTTGAGTACAGTGAACTTATTGTCATGTTCAAGAAACCAGTTTGAGCTTTGTGACATGGTGTGTTATCCTGCTGGAAGCAGCCATCAGAAGATGGGTACACTGTGGTCATAAAGGGATGGACATGGTCAGCAACAATACTCAGGTAGGCTGTGCCATTTAAATGATGCTCAGTTGGTACTAAGGGGCCCAAAGTATGCCAAGAAAATATCCCCCACACCATTACACCACCACCAGCAGCCTGAACAGTTGATACAATGCAGGATGGATCCAGGCTTTCATGTTGTTTACGCCAAATTGTGACCCTACCATCTGTATGTCACAGCAGAAATCGAGACTCATCAGACCAGGCAACGATTTTCCAATCTTCTATTGTCCAATTTTGGTGAGTCCGTGTGAATTGTAGCCTCAGTTTCCTGTTCTTAGTTGACATAAGTGGCACCTGATGTGGTCTTCTGCTGCTGTAGCCCATCTGCTTCAAGGTTCAACATGTTGTGCGTTCAGAGATGCTCTTCTGTATACTTTGGATGTAACGAGTGTTATAATTACTGTTGCCTCCCTATCAGCTCAAAGCAGTCTGGCCATTCATTCTGAGTTGCTGCTGTGTGATTGGCTGATTAGATATTTGCATTAAACATCTAATGAAGTGGCCAGCAAGTGTATTAAACTTTCAAACGCATGAAACAGATTCTTAGAGGATTCTGAAAATATATGTATTAGTTTACGTGCTGTTAAACATACTTAGGTTTTTTCCATGAAATCTTGTGGTAACACCTGTGATAAACAACCTGAGGCTATATGCCATATGTGTGTTACATAGCTTGTTAAACCTGAATGAGATCCCTCGGGTGTTTTGGAAGTTCTTTTAATCAGAATTTTTAATGATACAATAAATACCTTTCAGAAAGACATGAGCAAAGGAAGGGAGTGCAGGCAGAAGATAAAAGTTGGCTCAGAAGGAAGAGGAAAAAGATAGAGAAAAGCTCACAACAGAGCCAAGAAGAGACGTGAAAAGTAGTCTAATATAAGGAAGGATTTGAAAGCACTCCCATGTAAGGTAAGTGAAGAGAGCTGTCGTGTTTGACATCAGGCTTGGTTGGATGCTGAATGTGAGGCAGTGGCGTGGTCCTCTGAGGCTTCAGTTCTCTTTATCATCTATATACCACTGCTCCTAATGTTTTGTTTATGCTTTCCAACCCCTTATTCCCTCCTCTCCTTCCCCACCCTTCCAAGACGTCCAACTCCACTCAGCCTTCCCATCTTCTGCTCTGTATTTCACTCACCCTTGTCTTCATCCAAGACCTCAATTATACACCAGAGTGCATTTTTCTCTTTTTATCTTTCATACACTAACATGTTCCCTCCCATCACCCACCACTGCTCTGCCCTGTGGGTGTGAGAAAAGTACACCTCACCCTAAATAAATCACTGCTCACTCAAGACATGCTCCAAAAAATGTCGAGACAGAAGAGCAGGGGAGTGGAACTCCACCCTAAACCTTTCATGATAGAGCAAAGTGCCAAGTGACTGACCACGGCACAAAATTACTGCCACATCACCTGCAGCTGCATCGAGATCTTCCCACTAAAATCCTCTTTGTTCCTCTGGAGTCCCCAAACAATAAACCTTAACCTGAAGTGAGCTGTACATTGTCAAGTGTTGAGCCTAAAGCAGACTGACTGCTATGAGGGTGTGACTACCCTGCATTTGTTGTGCTCTTATTTTGTTTTCTGTGACATTTCAACATACCTTGTGACTGAGGCTGGAGAAACGTTTTTCACTCACTAACGGGCTACAGATGCTTCAAAGAGAAGCACAGTGGAAATATCATCTTTCATTCCATTTTCACGTGCACATGCAAGAAGTCCTGACTCAAAGATGTTGATAATCAGAAGCCTTAATTGTCATATGAGAAATGTGCACTCACAGATATCTCATAGGAATTACTTTCTTCCTACTTTTGCACAGTTTGGGCCCATAAATCACTCTGCAGAGTCAAAACAAAGCTGATCCTAAGCATTCGCCTCTGCTGCACATGCAGCCAGTCGTCTGAGTCACCCGACCCACAGAGAAGCCACAGACAAAGCTGCGAGCCGTTGCTACCAAATAATGCTGACACGGGTTTTATGTGTAAAAGTTTAACTGCTGAGATACGAGATGCTGCAGTCAAATGCAACATGGGTGACGCTCACACAGATTTCCCACGACGGATACCTACAGTATCTTTAACATCAGCATTATTTTAAACAGTCCCACCCTGAGTCACTCTCCACATATGATACACATGAACAGAGAGAAGAAGAGAGATGCTTTTAATGATTGATGGCTAATGTGCTTGACTGTGTCATAGCTCCATGTATTTAATTAGTGCATTTCACTCAATCAGCTTTTAATAACAGAATCATGACACACTGCATTGAGGGATCAAATGACCTAACTCGGCTGTTGAATCGCACTGTTTACCCAGCACAGCTGTACGAATGTGTTTCTGTGTATATGGCTATTGAGAAGCTGGCCCTGAATCGCAATCTGTGGGAAAGAGCGCCACCTGGGGAGACGCACAGAATCGCTCAGTGATTCTCAGGTCTGTTCACTACAGCGAGGACTGATCCACCAGATGGCACTGTGGTACCTTCATGCTGTGTAAGTATGACCTTTCTTGGGACTCGTCAGGGGTTTTCCAGTTTCCCCATGAAAGTAGAAGAACAGTGTAAAAAGGAGATCAAAGCAAATTGACCAAATTTATCAAACAAAGGATGCGTTTCCCATAATTTGATTCCTCGTGATCAGTCCGGTTTAGTTGTTTTTTTTTTTTGTTTTTTTAGTGACCTCAGTCACAGGCAAAAGTAGAATTTCAAAGGATCAGGTACATTTCTTTGATTTAGCGCTGTGGTTCCCAGCCTCTTTGGCTTGTGGCATTTTAATACAAAATGCTGTCTACTTGTGATTTTCCATTTGCATATAAAGCTGTTTAACCTGCTGAGGAGTCTCAAAACCCCTCGTATCTCACTTTTCTCTATATACTGTCAATCGTCTTTCTCTCTTGACACTAACTGGCCTTAGATTTACTGTGTGGCACTCTGGTTAAACACATTAACCTTGGGATATTCAGCACATAAAGAGACAAAATAAAGTGTACACAATAACAATCACTGGGCCAGTTAGGTTAGTGTACCACTGCACTGTGGACCGTGGAAACCACCGGTTTAGGGCGGTTTCTGATTCAAGCTGAAGTGATGATCACTAACTGGAACTCTTAAACCAAGCTTTAATTTACAGACTGCCTATGAAAGTCGTTTTAGGCGGCTGAACTCTTGAAGGTGAGGAGTAGACTGTAAAATGCCGGCCTTCAGGAATCTCACTGTTTCCAATTCGTTTCAGTTATTGGACCCTAATGCACACAATTTATGATTGTGCCTGTGTGTCTGCAAGAGGTATGACTGTTTACACAGGCCTGAAACCATCCGAGAATTTTGCTGTGGTATTAACATCTCCAACCACAGTATCATACAGGAAGCTGAGTCACAGATTGGTCGATTCACTTCCTGTTTATTTTGTCACAGTAGTTTGCTGCCCCAAGTCATGAGAAATCAAGAAGGCAGTGTGTATGAAAAACTGGGAAAAAGACTTGGAAGGCAGAGGGGATTGTGTGACTCTCGGGGGCTGCATTAAAACACTCAGTCGAGTTCAGTCCACAGATATTCTTTTCATTTTTCCAGATGGTTGAAGGAGTCGTACAAAAAATGTCCACCGTGTCCACCAAATCTTTACTTTATGATCTTTGCATGACTGCGAAGTCTTTTAAAAATCTTAATACATCAAAAATATTTTGTCTTTGCTTGAGCAATACACGTCTGTGACATTGTGCGCACACTCAAGTGTGGTCTGTTATCTTGTGTGTTTGTTACTGATAAGAGCCAACATCCTGTCCAAGTTAAATTCAAAGATGGAAACTTGTAATCTTCTGATGTGGTGTGGAAAGGAACAGCTTCATTGTGATTTTACTGGTCTGGTTTCTTTTCAACAAATTCTCATACTGGTCATTAGCACAGTCTCACACAGAGGATCTTCTAGGAGCTTACACTGCAGTGAAATGAATCTCATTAGTGGCTGTGGAAGAGTTTAGTGGGGGGCTTACACTACTGAGCGTATTCTTCAGGGTTGATTGAGGCCAACAAAGGTCAGTTACTAAGGTCAAGGTTAAAACTGATTGGAAATACTGCTGAGGTTTGTCTTTGCCTGGATACAATGTCTACATTAGCAAATGCATGCTATACATCTGCAGTGCTGTATGTGTGTCATAGGGCAATGGGGCTACACACTGAGCATTACATGCACAATAGCAGGAACAGGAAGGCCTTTAATTGCATGATTGCATCATTACCTTTGTTAAAGTGTTGGTTCAAAATTTTAACAGCTATTGTGGGCAAGACAACAAGACTCCATATGCGAAATATTTCAGCAGGCCCTGATCATTTTGACATTGCAACGGTCTTACACATGACAGGCAAAAATTTCAAGGTGCAATGTCAAAACACAGAAACAGCGCATGCAAGGAATCGTTCTTCTGCAATAAAATACAGAGACACAAGAATTGTTTGCAGTATAAGCAGGAAACTTATTTCATATTTCGATTTTCAGTGAAGGATTTCATTTATGGGGAGAACTTAGAGGTAAATGGAAGACAGGGAAAATGCAGTGGCATCATTAAATACTCTAGTTTTTCAATAACATGCTTTTCTATTCCTGGTGTAGTGATGCATTACACAGGAAAATGCCTGAAAAGTCCAAATTATTTCTAGATCTTGACAAGTTGCTTGAATCATAATGATAAAAAAAAAAGAGACCATTGTTGCTAATGTTTTGTGCCTTTGATGTCTGCAATTTTTTTACAGTGTGATAAGGGGTGTCTTTTACTTGGGCTTAACGATTTCAGATTGTACTTCTTTAAACTTGAACATTTTATTTTATTTTATTTTTTTACTATTATTATGCAATGGTTTTACTGGTCTGACCCATCACTTGAGATCAAATTGGGCAGTGTGTGTCCCATCGACTAAAATGAGTTTGGCGTAATTAAAAATTGCCCTGAATAACCTCCTGGTGAACAGTGCTGACACTTGGGTTTGAATGTAGTGTTAATGCCAGATAAATGCTTTTAACTGGTACTGGTAGGTTTGACACTTTTCATTTGGCACCAATTTCATAAAATAATCCTAATAAGAAAAACTTCATTAATCCCCTCTGGGAATTGTTTAGTCCTTTATGCAAAAAATACAAGAAATAAAACAAAAAAACACTGAAGTCACTAGAACTGAAGGCATCACAAATAACAGCACTCTGGTCCAACAGCACAACATCTTTCCTCTTAACTGCCTTTTAATGAATGAACACATAAACAATGTTCAGTAGTGTTAAACAGTCAGTTAAGTACTGTGTGACAAAGTTTAGCTTGTAATTGTGTAATTAGTTTAATTTGTTTGATGAATGCTGTTGTCCTGCAGGCTTACCATAGCTCCATTTGCTCCCTACAGAGGCCGTTTAGATAGCCTACAAATCCCTACACTCGACTCAGCTGCCCATGCAGACAGTAGAGTTTGTGCTTGTTATCCTGTTAGCTTATTATCCTGTTAGCCTGTAGTTTTTTTTATGCCTGGCTGCCTGCAGACTTTGTTGAAACTTGCAGGTGCATTTTGGCTACTTCTGCTACCTTCACAAAACAATATACATACATACATACATGTTTGAATGTCTGAGAAAAATAATTTACCCACAATATTACCCACAAATGTTACAAAGGATTAATAACACCATGTTTTGATTGCATAAGTTATCAGTTTCGTGCAGCCTGTAGGAGGTTCTGCAACACCCTGAAAACACAAATTGTAAATGCTCTGGAGGTATTTTATAAGCTTTAATACACTTATTTTACTCTGATGTCTCCAGCTACTGACAGAACTACCATCATAAACATGCCAGGTTAATTTACCTGTCAATGTGACCTTCACCAAGGTAATGGCTTACATCTGGAGATGGTCAGTGGGCTGCACAGTGGCTGCCCACTGCTGCTAATATAGATGGGTTAAATATGGAAAATGAGTTTAATAAAAAAAAATGTAAAAAGTCCATGGTACTAAACTGATCCAACATACTATATATGAAAGTAGAAGGTGTTAAGAGAGGGAAGAAGCGAGAGGATGCACTTTCACCTAACTAGTTCACTGTAATCTCTTAATGAACTTCCACGTGTAGTTATGGTGAAAACAGGAAAGGGAAAGAGGATGATCAAAGAGCAGGAAAGGATGGAGGGATGGAGTAATGAATTAATAGGAAAACATGGAGAGATTTTTTTTTTTTTTTTTTAAGATGTGGAAGATATGAAAAGATATTTTAGGTGTGATCAGAAAGCAGGATGCCAAGACATCTTCATGTGCTGAACAAGTCTGCATCTGACTTTTTGAATGAAACTCTCGGGTTCCCTTGCTGTCATGGTCCTGAATAGAAAGAGTTGCTGTGCAATAATAATTCACACACAAACAGACAGATTACAATGTAGTACACACATATGAAGACACACTTCTGTGCAACAATTTGTTTCCGTATGTGCAGATAAGTTCGGCATAGGGTCTGTCTGAAATCCTGGATTGTTGTCAGACATCGGAAGCCAAGCCAGTGTCATCCACTTGACAAGTCAAAGGTCAGGTAAGTAGTTGGTTCACAGTAAGCAGTAAGCTTTACTCTGAGCTAGTTGGTGAATGGGGAAAGCGACAAGTGTGACTGACCTGCTGTTGTGCGTCAGCATACAGAGCTACATGTCTGCAGTCTGGAAATAATGACACAATATTTCCTGTAACACAGCACCACTGATGTTTAAAGTTTTGCATTTGCACATACAGTAAATGTACAGTCTCTTCTAATTTGCCTTATATTTAATTAAACACTAATCAGCAGCTGTTAACCGAATAAGATTAAGAAAATAAACACTACCAAGAAGTGAAAGTGCAGCTACACTTCACTGCATCAACAAATGCAATTGATACTGAGATTAGTTAAAGTGAACGTGACCTAAATGCTGCCTGTCATATTGTGAAATGGCATGGGCTTTCACTTAAGTTGTGTATATGACTTTCAAATACCAAACAGACTGTTTTCAAACACATTACATATTCAGACTTTTTTTTTTTTTAAAATAACCATTATTTATAGTTATTGTGCAGTTTAGTGTTCCAATATTTGCAACCTCTGCTTTGTCTGGCAGATGTTATTGGTTCTCTGGTTCAGTCTTACTCAAAACTTGGCTCACTGCAAACGTCACATTTCTCCTTCTTTTCATTGTTTTGTGTTTTGAGCATGCACAAAGCACCCGGAAAACAATACTTTAAACCCTCATGTGTGAGTGTGCATTTGCTTCTGTGCATCTCCTGTGTGTCAGTGTGAACGTGTGTGACACTGCACGTAGAAGGTAATCTGCGATAAGCTGGTTTATGGGCTCGTCTGCAGTGACGCAGATATACGACCCGAGCTCCGCACTGATAGATTCTTCATGACAACTAACCCGAGAGACGGTGGCCCATACCCAAGAAACTGACAGACAGCTTCCATCGCACATATTAGAAATGTTCAATGCAAACAGACACTTTATATTAGTATTAAGTGAACGTATATTACATTCCATACAGAAAAACTGTATTTGCGCATTTCTGTAGTTTTTCTGTAGTTTCACAAGTTTTTTTTTTTTTTTTTTTAAGTAACTTTAGAGAGAAGATGAGTTGCATGATAACTGGAGAGAAATCATCTCTAGAGGGCGTACATGTGAAATCTCCTGTAATGTAAAAGTGCAATGATTTACCTTTGTGATTCACACTATTTTATCCATTTGAAAGGTTAGAAAATGCTGAAGGTACCACTTTGAGAAGACGCACAGATCTCTGCTCCATTTGTCAAACTTAACAGGGGAGAGCTGATACTGGATCAGAGTGAGAGTAGGCTACCCCATGCATAAAGAACAAAGCAGGAGGACAAGTGTAGGGTGGCTGCATCTCTGTAGTGACGGGCGTGTGGGTAAAAGTGAATGTTTTTGGATAGGAGGTGTCGAGTCTAAATGATAAAACTTTTGTTTTATGGTATTTGACCAACTTCTTTAGACACGCCTCAATCTTCAAGCTTGTAGCCACTAAAGGGAAGCTATGGGAAGGGGGGTGGGGTGGGGAGTATTAGTAGGTGTGGACCGTCAATCAAACCGACCCGCCCCAACGCTTTTCAGACGGGAAGGACTCCGATCACAACCTCTCCAGCAGCTGTGAAGTGGGACCTCAGTGGCATCGCGCAGTATCAGCGAGCTACAAAACGGCCAAAATGTAAAGGATAAGCTGCAGCCTCTCACCGCTCCGCGAAAGTAGGTGTGAATCGGAAATGTGCTGCAGTCTTAAAAACGATGCGTAAAGTTGCGAATGCTCAGCATGGACGCGCAATAATCTGTGCGTTAAAGTGAATAAAAGAGGACAGAAGTAAAACTTCTGCGGTGGATTCCTCGGTTCAGATGGATGCGTCAGCGAGCCTCGCGAAAGGCTGACACGGAAAGGAACAACCGACATAGATACCCGCTCTCTAGAGTTTGATGACAGAGCCGGATCGGAGCGCGCAATCTGGCACCAGACGCTGGACAAGTTTATGAACTGAATTTGTCTGGGGTGCAGGCTTTATGTAAGAAGTAGGGCAACACCGCCCAACTTGTTCTTTTCGTCATGCCTAAAGACGTTTTGTCGTCCATCATCGTGTTGTTGTGACAGAGTTCAGCTCCGAACAGTCAGTTCAACAGAACGTTGCCTCTGGCTGATGCCACAGCTCCAAACGGAGCTAGTGGAAAGTTTTGTCGTTTACATCCTTCTGTCTACCTCCTATCAACATGACCGAGAGTGCTGAGTGTGCCGCGGCTGACAGCTACTCGGACGGGGAGAGCATCAACCTCAGCGTGCTTAACTGGGAGCAAGTGCAGCGTTTGGACACCATCCTCACGGGCTCCATCCCCATTCACGGCCGATGGAGCTTCCCGACTCTAGAGGTGAAGCCACGGGATATCGTCAAGGTGGTCCGCAGCCGCATGGAGGAGAAGCGAATACATGTTCGGGAGGTGCGGCTAAACGGATCGGCAGCCAGCTATGTCCTGCACGAGGACAGCGGCCTGGGATGGAAAGATCTGGATTTAATATTCTGCGCCGAGCTGAAAGGGGAGATGGAGTTTCAGATAGTGAAAGATATAGTTCTGGACTCACTTCTAGACTTCTTGCCGGAGGGAGTGAATAAAGAAAAGATCACACCAGTGACCTTAAAGGTAGTGTATGAAGAAATGCGACTCACATGCAGCAAGCAAATTATGATGTCTAAAGCAGAACTGACATTTGTCTTAAACTTTCAGGCTTTCACAAAAAATATGGTGCATACGATGCAGAGCTTCACAGTTGCTTAATTACACATGAAGCAGAGGCATTTCAAATTCCCCGATCATTGCACACATTTTAGATTTGATAATGCACTCAAATTACATTTAAATAAGTTTGAAAAACAAAAAACTAAAATGAAAACAAAAACAAAACAGAGATGTGCCCTGAATATGTCCATGCAGCACATAAGCCTCCAAATAGTAAAAAAAAAAAGTTGGTTTCCAATTCAAAGAGGATTCTGCCTAATCCAATTGGAGTCAGATCCATATTAATCAGTCGGCCCTCAGTTACCTGGATACCAAGGACTACCCAGGCTACTAATGGCCCATTAACAGATGTGATCAGCAAAACATGATGACTAACAGAGCAGATCAAGATTTTTATCTGGTGCAAATGGAATTAATGTGGAGTTGTTGCTCAAACTAAGACTGGTTTTAAACATTTTGAGTACAGTACATGTCCATGTTTGACCCACAGTGCAGTCATTTATCTGATAAGCAGGTCACGATCAGGGGAAGAAGAAGTGTTGGGTAAACTGTTGCAAATACTTCACTTTACTGCAGCTGTGAAAAGGAGGAAAGGAGGAGGGGTTGAGAGATTGTGAGACTGTGTGAGGGCTTGAAGGAGGTGCTCAAGATTTTGAATCATTTTGAGCTGGTATAGGCAATTGTTTGCTCATCTTATGCTGCAGTACCTTTTGTAAGCTCTAAAAGACACACCAATAAAAAAGGTAGAATTATTCATGTAGATTTTCATTATGGAGATAAAGGGGTATAAACCCTGGGTGTTCACTCTCTCTGTTCCAACAAGGTCTTTAGTTTTCACTGATGGATTCAGTGTCCTGAGTGAAACCTGCAAAATGTGAGATGTACTTGAAGATCAAGATTCCCATTGTGCGACGACACTTCATGTTTTACTTTGTGTCTGTTTGTAGGAGGCATATGTGCAGAAGATGGTGAAGGTGTGTAATGACTCAGATCGTTGGAGTCTCATCTCGCTATCCAACAACCGTGGCAAGAACGTGGAGCTCAAGTTTGTGGACTCTCTTCGCCGGCAGTTTGAGTTCAGCGTGGACTCTTTCCAGATTCGCCTGGACTCACTTCTTCTGTTCTATGAATGCTCAGAGCACCCGATGGCTGCCACTTTCCACCCCACCATCCTTGGGGAGAGTGTCTATGGTGACTTCCCCACCGCCCTTGATCACCTGCGCAAGCGCCTCATCTGCACAAGGAGCCCCGAGGAGATACGAGGCGGGGGCTTGCTGAAGTACTGCCACTTGTTGGTTCGGGGCTTCCGTGCAGCTTCCGATGCTGAAATGAAACTGCTGCAGCGCTACATGTGCTCACGCTTCTTCATAGACTTTTCTGATGTGAGCGAGCAGAGGAGAAAGCTAGAGTCCTATCTGCAGAACCACTTTGTAGACCTGGAGGACAGGAAGTATGACTACCTGGCGACGCTGTACAATGTGGTGCAGGAGAGCACTGTGTGCCTGATGGGCCACGAGAGGCGTCAGACGCTCAGCCTCATCTCGTCACTGGCCCTTCGGGTTCTGGTCGAGCAGAATGCCATCCCCAACGCTGCCAATGTCACCTGCTTCTACCAGCCAGCTCCGTATGTCTCTGATGGCAACTTCAGCAACTATTACGTAGCGCAGGTTCAGCCTGTCTACTCCTGCCCACCCTCTCCTCCTCAGCAGTACCTTTCTCCTTTGCAGCATCCCATGTACGCCACTTGGTTGCCCTGTAACTAAACCTTTAGTGTGTCCATGTACTGTTGCGTAACCGCTGGGACTCAAACCACCCATAAAACGGAGGAATGATGATCTTTTTATCTCCTCCTTGAGATTGGAAGTTCATGGAAAGGACGAAAAGAAAACAGGAGATAAGATTGGACAAAGAAGAAGAGAATCAAGCAAGGGCAAGAAAATAAAGACAAGGAACCAGGACCAAAGCAGCTGACTAAAAGAAAAGTTTTTCCCTGGGTTAGGATGCCACAGCTGCAGGTGAGCACACAGGGAGACATGCCAGTATGTGGGGCTGACCTGCCAGTTTGAGGGCTTGGTAGACCGAACCACCACTCAGGCTCGGAGTCATCGATAGCCTGGACAGGATCTTTTTTGATGTGCTGTGAGTTTTGACATGTATAATAAGCACATCTTCTTCACATTACAAACCAAAAACAGAAAATCACAAATAGCCACAAGGAGGGGCAAAGGACAGTGACGATGATTTCATTCACATATTTACCCTCTGTTCTGTGCCTGTGTGTAACAGGAACTTTCTTTTCACAGACAGTGCAAAAAGAGGAACTGAATACTGTTTACAAACCCAAAGATCTGCTTTGTTACTCAAGTTTTTCTGAACTCTGACAAAAAAACAACAAAACAATGCATGCTTTATTTCTGTACAGGAATACATTTTTAAGTGCCTAGATAAAGCCTAAAGGGAAGAGCTATTTTTTTGTGATTCTTTATCATAGAGTACTATTGAGTTGTCTCATATGACATTTTCAAGATGATAATGAATGTACTGATGGTCAGAGAATTTACAGATGCTGACTAAGGTCTCTAACACTGAGGGAGGTATTGGACCGACTGATGTTTTTAACAGTGTTTGGTTGAAGATTATGCTCTTATCAGCAGTCCTGCTGGACAAGTACACATCCTGATTACCAAAGAGGAAGTAACAACATAATCTCATCATCTGTAGGAGGGGGTTGGGGGTATCTAAAACATGCTTATAAATATGCAGTAGATGGTAATTTTGAGAGGAGATGGGTTGCAAAAGAAAGTGGATAAGTGCACAGCAACCTGTTTATATGTGCAGGGTGAAACGCGACAGAAATAAATGTATGCCCACTGTGCATTTCAAAATACAGTCTTATCAAAAATGCACCTTTTGCTGTATTTTTGTTCACTTTGCCAGATGCAAACTAAAATGCAAATTAAAGAACAGATTAAGTACATGCTGCTCAAGCTTACTTAAAGGCACCCTGTGGAGTTTCTTTCTTTGTTTACAGTATTTCAAGTATTTCCTTGAGGTCTAAAAACGCTGCAGTGCATTCAACACTGTCGGTCAGTAAACTAGCATGAAATCAACTGCAGCAACCTTATCAGGGCGTGACTGGGACAAACAGATCGGCCCTGGCACTTTGACCCATTTTGGCCCACCACAATCGGATCACAAACTACCCATCTTTGCAGTCCCCTGAATATGTACATCAACTGTGCCACTCCCTGAAAACACTAAGATTTGTAGTGAGCAAAAGGGAATCAAGGAAGGTTAAGCGAGAGGAATACATACTTTCAAAAAGTGGCACTGCAAAATTGTACACCTTTCTGCAGTGAATCCTAAAACAAGTGACACCCTGTGTGCATGAAGGAGAGACAGAGAAGGGAGGTAGTAAACTGTAAAGCCAGGTAAAAGTCAGCTCCCAGAAGAGTAACGATCAACTTATTGCCTAAAAATAAATAAACACTGTTAATGATGAATGGTGGTTAATAAAATAATCCAAATTTTCCATTAAGACAACTTATCAACATTAAAAGATGTGTTTAGCTCAGCAGGGAGAAACTAAAAGATTTGCTGTCTCAGGATTGTTGCAGCAGTCTGGAACCTGAGACACTTGCAAACGTAACATCACTCACAGAATTATAAATTGATCACTTTAACATACTTAAAAACAAGTTGCTTCTTTCATTGACATTATAACTAGCAAGCAAGCAAACTACCATTCATAAAAGTGCTAGCCACACTGAAGCAGAGCAAAGGCTGCAGAAGTGTAGTAGTGCCAGAAACACAGCCCATTGTTAGCTGTTTCTCTATGCTCTCCTTTTTGTGTCTTATCTTTTCCCTCACCCCATAACGGGTCATGGTAGATGGCTGCCCCTCCCTGAGCCTGGTTCTGCTGGAGGTTTCTTTCTGTTAAAATAAAGTTCTTCCTTCCCACTGTAACCAAGTGCTTGCTCATAGTCTGATCGTTGTGGTTCTCTCTCTAATACTGTAGGGTCTTTACCTTGAAATATAAAGCACCTTGAGGCGACTGTTGCTGTGAATTGGCGCCATATAAAAAATTGAATTGAATTTGCTTCTGCTTACCATAATTTTTCCATTCCCTTCACTCTTGTGCTGTCCTCTTCTCACAGCACCTGCTACCACAATCATCTGCTACAGCCCATTGGTGCTTAATTTGTCAATTTTAGCATCTGTATTTTGTCTTATGGGTTTCTCCACAAGTGCCTTGCCTTTTTGTCCTATCCATTTCGGCGCAGGAAAAGTGCCCGGTCTGCCAGATGGCCAGTCCAGCCCTGGACCTCATGCGTGGCATCAAATGTGCATGTGCATCCTCATACTCGTGTATGATGCAACCAAAAACCTTGTTTTATGGAGCTCCTAAAAATCCAAAACTCTGCAGGGTACCTTTTAGTCACAAATGTGCATTAAACACAAAGTTTTAAAACATGGGCAATCGGTTTTCCAAAAATTACACTGGAAAGTTGTAATACATTTTAAATCTTTTTTTAAATCTTTTTTTTTTTTTTTATCAAATGCATAAAGATTTAAACAAATTTGTATGCAGTTTAAATGTATTTTGTCACAATGTATCTGCTTTAAAAGAAAAATGTTACCATGTGTAAGAGAAAAAGAGAAGAATTGTGGTACAAGCTACAAATTCTTCAGAGGAGGGGAAGTTCATTGTGTATGCAAGGACGTTGTAACAGAGTACAGTCATACTACAAAGAGACCCAGCAGACGAGAATAGAGCTGGCAGCCACTGAAAATTGTCTCAGTGAGGAAATAATGTTAAAAAGAAGTACAATTGAAGGCAGTTACTTGGATATTTGAGTGGTGTTAAAACATTTTGGATTTAAGATTTAAGGTAGAGTAATGATCACGAAAAAACAGGAGTACAATTTCAGTTTTTAACATGCACTTGACTCTGAATATTCTCTCTCAAATAAGATCTTCTATTTTTCTATCAATCTCTATTTTTGTACAGTTTATTTTCGGCTGAGTTAGCAGGCAGAGTCAAAGCTGTGTTACTGAATCTTAAGGGTATTTTTTTTGTGTGTTTTAATTTTGGCTGATGAAGAGTAGCATTGGTGGACACAGTGGTTGAGATACACATTTACAGATGTTCACTGTTCGTGTGCTCTGAGCTGTGGACTTCTGTTGCTGTAAAGAGATTGTTTTGTTGTTTTTTTTCAGTGTTTTTAACAGCAATCCTGTTTGAACCTGAAAATAATTATCTGATGATCGTGTTCAAGTTCAGCGATTTGATAATAAAAAGCCAAAAATGCCATTGGACAAGAGATGTTTTAAGTTTGTTTTTTTTGTTTTTTTGCCATCACCCATACTACCAGCAACAATAGCTCTTTGCATGATTGTTCTTAAACTTTTCACCTTACTGAACCTTAATCTAGCCAAGGTAAATGGCTCTGGCATTTGGATTTGGTGCCCAGGTGTTGACATTAAGAGGAAAAGTCCTCATTAGGTCAATGCTCTGAAGTGCCCGCACAATCCCAGCATGCATGACTCTTGCTGCCAGCAAGTGACAGCTGAACGTGAAGGATTTCCCCTCCATGAGACGTCACAGATGAGCGTCAACGAGCGTCATCATACCGTTTGCCAACCTCATTAACTTTAAGTGAGCCAGAAACAGCAGGCAGATATCATGAATCTACACACCCCTTACTACCAGCAAAGCCCTGGTCTCCAGGGACACATGGTAACATGCTGAGTGGATTGGCTCCAGGTCTGCATCACTCTAATACCCGCAAGCCTCAGCCTCCAGATGTCACTTTCCCTGCTGACACTGGAAAAAAAAACATTTTACTCAGTCTGTCTCTTTCATCTTTTTTGTGTCTTCTGTCTGTCTCCTTGACACCCTGCTTATGTTTTCTCCTCTTTATCTTTGCCTTTAAACCTCATTTCTGCTTTTGAAATGGTTAGGATTTGTGTAACTCCTGCGCCACTTCTATTTTGAGAGCACAGCTCTATACCATCTAGGTTTTTTTAATGATTATAATTTTGTGTTCACTCATTTCCCTTCGCCTCTGCCTCAGTGGCTTTCTTGGTGAATATAAGCAGAGAGAGATGAGCTATGGAAAGGAGAACAGGGCCGGTGTTATCCCCTGTTAAGAGGGAGAAAGTGGATGCTAAATATAGGCCCCCCTCTCAGCCACTGTAAGGACATTAGCCCATCTTCCAAAAGCTGATTAGCCTCCCTCCATAACCATGTACTCAGGGCTCTGGTGTGGCTGCTGTGGAGAGATTTACTGGCTATTGTACTGTAACACATACCTGCCCCATCCCGTCTTTTAGGTCACTCTTGCTTGAAAAGGAAAATAAGGAGTCCACTTCCTTATCAAGGGCTTAAAGAAAACAAGGGATTGAGGCCTTCAGTATGTTGCACAACGAGGAAAACAGCTAACCCAATAACACAGTAAGATTAGGAAGTGTGTTACTATGGTGCTATAACGGAGCGTCTCGAACAAAGGAAACACATCGTGCAGTTTTTTGAAGAGAGTCAAAGACAGACTACATTGCAGAAAAGAGAAGCTATAAAGAATTTTTTTTTAAATTATCATTTTTTTTTCCTTCAATAAGCTGACCTTGCATTAAATGACTGCTACTGTGCTCACTGCAGAGAATGAAATAGGAACAAAATGCCATCTATTTCTTTATGTGCATGGATATTACTCGTCCTTTCTTTTTGTCAGCGCCACTTCCTTATTCCAGTTAGAAGCATGTTTTGTGAATGCATCGCATTTTATTAGAAAAGGGGAGCTTCGAGCAGTAGACTCTCTGTTTGAGCTTAAACGATGATCTTTGTTTTTAAACCTAACCATGTAGATTTGGTGGTTTAGTAACTATTTAATAATAAATTTTTCACAAATTGCTGTCAGACTATATGTGGAGAATACTTGTCCATGTATAGAAATCAGTAGAAAAATTTTATGGCTATTTTCCGAGGTGCTGTGAGACTGTGTTGCTTCTGCACGGTAAATAAGATCCTTGAAATCCCTCCCAACAGCTGTTTAGCAAAGCTTTGAATAAAGGCTGGAAACAGGGAAAGAGTTCGCCTGGCTGTCCCCAAGCATATTGGAATCTATTTAATAGCTCACAAACATTCAAGTATAGAGACAGAGGGTAAGGCATCATACAATATGCAAGTTCGGATTGAAATATTGATAATGCCTTTAGCTGGCTAAAAATGTTGAATTTTGTTATGTTACTATTTTAGCATGCTTAGCTGTTAGAAAGCTAACGTTAGCTCTGTGTTAGCAAGCTACTACAAAAATGGCAATGTTCAACTTATAGACAAAAAAAACAACAACAAAAAAACACTGTCAGCTGAGTCACTGTTAATGTTGATGAATGGTCATTAAATATGCTTTAGCTTAAAGTACAGAAATAAAGTAGCCTGAAACTGGCTTATGGATATTTGACTCCTGTGTGACAACAGGGGCGTGTGTAGAGGGCGGCCATGGGGTGCCACTGCACCAGAGTACTCTTACAGTGCCCAACACCACTGATAGGAGTAGCAGGAATTTAGTAACTTAGTACATTTACTCAAGTACTTAAATGAAGTTTAATTTACTTAATTTAAATGTTTTTATGTATGCTACTTTCTGATTCTACTCTGTATTACACGCTATATTTTGGAAGCAAATAATGTAGTTTGTACCCCATACCACTTATTTGGAGGCTTTAGTTACTTATTATTTTAGAGCTAAATTGCATTATTATACATCAAGCTACCCAGCAATATAAAAGTAATTAAAATCATCAACAACTGCAACATTAAAGTGATATATATATATCAATGAAAGTGCCATTCGACATAATGAGTACACTGACTTTAGGTACTTTAAATATATTTTTATTACACAACCTGTTCACTATTAAGTTACTTGAGTAGGATTATAACTTTTTCTTAAGTAAAAGTCTAAATACATTTTTTCCCAGTTCTCAAAAACAATTTTTCAGTGCAAAGTTACATTTAAATTCCTGTGCAGCCCCACTTCTACATAGCAAATCTGTAATGTGAGACAGGGCTGCACATGAGCCTGAATATCATGCCAAGTGTTTTCTGTTTTCAATTTTCTACACTGATTTTATTTCAGATTAACACTTTCCCCACCACAGTATTGTTTTAACTTACCAGTGATTCATGAATCACTAATCATTTAAGACTTCCCATATTTTTGTTCTATGCATATATAAAGTTATAAAGTACATAAAGCACATATAGACATACTAAGCGTCATGATCCCACATTTTTAATTCTGTCTGCTTAAGCCTCATGATTTATTGTCAGCCACATCAGGTTGTGTCTGCTACACAGCTCCTTTTTTCAGTTCAGGAGTTCCTCAGTCATTTTAATTAATTGTTTCCCCGTCTGTTCTGGGCTGGACTTCAGTGTGCACTGTCTCTATACAAATGAAAAACATGTTATATGTTTTTTTTTTTCCCCCTTGAATAGAGCCAGGTTAGCTGTTTCTCAGCTTCCAGCATTAATAATATAACAGTAAGCTATTATATTTCACATATAGATATTAGAATGGTGACATTTTTTCCAAACACTGAGCAAGAAAGTGAATAAATGCATTTTCACAATGGCAAACTGTTCCTTTAAGAAGCTGTAATCCACAATGACCTTATTAGTTCAAGATTTGGGACATGCATGAGAAGGAGAGAGCAGCGGGAATCCCACATCTGTTCAAAAAAACTCAAAGCTATGAACTGCCTTCAAAGATGAGACTTATGTTTAAAAAACTACCACATCTATGACTTAAAGAAGAGCCATCAAAGAAACACAAAGAAAAAATGTGTATATCTTGATTTATTTGTTCAAACAAGTGCTGACAGATTTATTTACTACAGATTTAGTTGTTTCTCAGAGTCTAGGTGGATATAAGATGTTTCACCACACTGTTCTGTTTAAGCTCTCCATGCCATATTTCATATAGTGCTTATAGCTTAGTGCTAGCCACATTGTAGTGAAGGTCATGTTGAGGGCAACTAAACTTAAAGCGCCAGCGAAACTCTTCAAAAGATATGACTTTATAAAAGAAATGATAATCATGTTTGTAATGGACAGGCTTAAGAAGACAGATGACTTCAGAAATGTTTTGAAATAGTATGAAAATCAAGTTGGCTTAGTCGAAATGAAGTCATCTTCTTCAGCTTTTTGGTTTAAAAAGAATTATCTGATGTTTAACTAAATGAATTGGTTTAGAATGTTTTTATTTGGCTCTGGAGAGTTTTAATGAACAGATCTCTCCCCACTGTTATGCTCCCAGGCTCATGTGTGAGTATTTTCACAGGCAAAGGTCAGATTGAGTCAAATCACTGTTGCCATCTTTAATTAATTTAGGCTTCACAGAAACAGGAAATGAATAACACCAAAAGGTCACTTAGCA